>MAYD01634734.1:0-11671 GCA_001909325.1 Ruellia speciosa
CAATAAGAGAATAAAAATAAAACAACAAGAAGCATAGAAAATAAAGATACCAAAAGTACAAGAATAAATTTATTAATAAAAGTTATGAGCTTTTTAGTCTAAAGAAATGAATTTACAAAATTGATTTATTTCTAAGCCTAATCTAGTCCACATTCATGATTTTATTCACAATTACACTAAAATAAAAATTTTAAATTTCCCTAAATAAAATGCATTATTTGCTATTAAATGTGGTAAAAATTAGCCCATAAATGGCCGCAAAATAGACGACAATGATGGTCAATTTGACCGTCATCACCTGGTTGGGATGGTAGATCCTCCCGGTGCTCGTACCGTAGTTGGATATTTCTTTCCCTATTTGGGATGGCAGATTCTTGCAGCCGTGATTAGCGAGCGGGATATCTTTCCTCACGAGTAGTGGGGATGGCTGAGATATGGTTTCCTGGAGCTGCCATGAAGTTGACGAGCAGTCCTCCCGGTTATTGGAAACCATATCGCCCAGGTTTTAGGTGTTGGCTTAGTTTCAAGCATTGCATTGCATTTAGGGTAGATATGTGTATGCTAGACCATGCATTATATGCATATATGTATGTTCTTGTGGTTGAAGCACTGGTATGGGACGGTGTGATATTGCTGGTTTACTTATCTGTTATTTTTTTATGTTAATGATTTCCCTTTTTACTCTTCTCTTATTTATCTCGTGCTCAGCATTTTATACTGACACATTGTTTTATTTTATAGATCCTCTTGGAGGCCCATTAGCATAGTGTGGGTCTAGACATGAGCGTAGACTTTACTTGAGCATTAGATAGGATGCATTACTTGCTACACTTTGTTTTTTTCCACTGCCACTTATGTTTTTTTATTATGCTTACCATGTTATTGCTAACCGTGATGGTAGAAAGTCTTATTTTGTTGTTAGAGGTCGAGAAGACCCTCTCTTGATATAACGTTCGTCGGCCGGTGGCCATACTTGCTTTGGATTAGGGCGGGAGGTCTGGATTTGCTTGATAGACGCTTTGAATATGATTGAAGGATTTCTTGAAATGTGAATTACATGAATATTCTTGGCATGCCTTGTTGTTTAGTTTGATTATTTCCGGTTTGCATGTAAAACTTAACCAAATGGCTATAACCCTTATGTGGTATGTGTAGAATACTTAGCCTTGTACCGGAGAGTCTAAGCTAGTTGATTACTAGTTTAGGCGAACTAGTACGGCGGTAACACGTAAAAAATGTTTTAAATTTTTTAGGCTTTACAGAGTGGTATCAAAGCATGTGCGCTCTATATATCTATAGACATAGATGGTGAGAGTGTGTGGGGGGGTTGCATTAGCCTAGGACTTACATTTCTAATCTTTGAATTTTCTGTCTTCCAGGTCTGCATAACCAGTGGTATTGGGCTACGGAATGGGAATTCCGCGAGTGGATTCCACGGGGACTCCAGTGAGTTCGAGTTCCAGGAGTCCGCGGTATGAGAATACCGCGAGTCAAAACCGCAGGTTACTGTTCTGTTTGTTGTTTTGTTCTGTTTTTTCTTATTCTGCTTGTACATTAACTGTAGGGTGATGTATCTTACCTCTAACTTTGCCTTAGTTCAGGAGGCCTCCGCGACGTGCAGTAGGTACAGGCCATAAGGGTAGGCCTCGACAGAACCCCACATTGCATGTTGGTGATCGCTACAAGGATAATGTTGAGGAGGTGGTTCAAGATGATGTGGAGGCAGGAGATGCTCGGGATGAGCCGCCACAACAGGATGTGCCTTAGGGGCCGGGGCCACAAAGGCTACCTCCAGCAGACCAGGTACTGGTAGGGCAACAGCCGAGAGCAGTGCCGGCTTTTGACCCACTATGTTCATGCAGCAAATGCTGAATCTGCAGGCACAGACCCTACAAATATTACAGAACATTCAGACTGCTCCGACCTAGGCAACAATTAGACCAAGGCAGCCAATTCACCTAGCATAGCCGCAGATAAACTATGTGGACTTAGCCACGCGCCATCGTCCACCGACATTTGCTGAGGGAGCAGACCTCTTGGTTTTTTTTTGATTGGGCATATCAGATCACCCTGGTATTCCAGAACATCGAGTGCCCCAAGGACAGTAAGGTATTGGTTGCGTCATAGTATTTGGTGGGAGCAGTCCTACACTCATGGAGGGCGAATGAGATCTTGTTGATGGCAAGATCGGACTTTGGATGGGACCAGTTTAGGGACGCGATGAAGTCCCACTTTTTTATGCCACAGATTTCGAATGCCAAGCGGAAGGAGTTCTTAAGTTTAGTATAGACAGATGACATGATAGTGACGGCATACCACCAGCGTCTCACAGAGTTACTAAGGCACGTACCAGAGTTGGTACCCACGGAGGCAGACCGGGAATAGAAGTTCATTGACGACCTGACGAGATCCGTTCCGGCTACGAATTTATAGTGCATGCTTCGCTCTCCTCAACATTTGATCATGCCCTATTTTAGGAGAGTGGCAAGGCCAACAAGCGCCATGTCTAGCAAAGTCGGAAGAGGGAGCGTGAGGCTCGCCAGACTAGAGATCAGCATGGCGAAGGATGCCACAGACATAGTGGAGGACGAGCTGATGGGGTTGTAGACCAGGGAGGAGGCCAGGTAGGTGGCCGAGACCGGGGTGGCGAGGGCCAGCCACGCGCACCGATGCAGGGGGATCGACAAGCACCTAGATGCTATAACTGCCAGGAGTCAAGCCATCACAGATTTGAGTGCCCACATTTGCTGAGGCGGCAGAATGGACAGCAGCAGGGGGCTATCATGGCAGCTGACCATGGTAGGCAGATTCAGATCGGGCATGGAGGCCGCCTGAATGTTATTGAGCGAATTGATGCCGATCAGAGTGGCGACATCTTGGCAGGTATGGATTTTGTTATGTTCCTTTTTTTTTTATCATTCTCGTTACTCGTTGATGAGTATTATTGAGAACTAGGCTTATTATTATTATCATTGCTGTCGATGCCCTAGGATCAATCCTTGTTGCAAATTACTCTGCCTTTGTACTCTTTGACTTTGGAGTGTCGTGTTCTTTCGTCGCTTTTGATTTTGTGCATGAGCATGGGTTGGGGCCTTTGGTTCCCCATAGGATGTCTATTTCCTTGCCTTTGGACGACATTCGTGAGAGCGAGCAACTGTTGCCTGAGGCTGTGCTGACCATCGAGGGCCGGGATTTCATGATCGATCTCGTGATGTTTGGCTTGGCGAAGTTTGATGTGATTGTGATACTTGTAATACCCAGTATTACAGGAGATAATTAATTTGGGTTAAACCAGATTAATTAATGATTTCAGAAAATCAGTACAAATTTTTTGCAAATTAATTTGAAAGAAATTAATTTTGAAGTGCGAAAAATAAAAAGGAATCGGGTCGAACAAAAGTTTGGACACCGTCAGAATATGCAATCAGAATCATGTTGATAGTGGGGGAAAAATTCCCAAGGAAGGATTTATGAAATTGGGAGATTTCATAAGCCAAGGGAATAAATCCCGGATGAGAAATCAAGAAAAGAAATGGAAAAATTCATCGCGTGAGTAATCGGACCAAGAAAATAATTAGGAGAATCTAATTATATAATGTATGGCCCGACATGAAATTCAAAAAGTGATGAACAATGACTGAGAAGCTCAAAGTCGAGGCCTGTCGAAGTTTGAAGGCCAGTGTCAAAGTCTGGAAGAGACTGTCGAGGTTGGCGAGGTGATGTATTGGTCGAGCAGGGTTTGGTCCGAAGTGTCGGGGTTGTGTCGAGATTTCTAGGTGTGGGGAAACTCGACCAGGAAGAACTTGACACTCGACAGTGGGATGAATTCTCACTAAGGCAGGGAGTGTGTTGGTTATTTTGTTATGAAAGTGTGTCGAGTTTTTTAATTATGTATGTCGTGTTTTTTGTTTTCAAAAACACGACACACTAATGTTGAAAAACTAAAAAGCACGACACACTAATAATAAAAAACACGACACACCCTAAAACTAAAAAACCCGACAACCAGAGTAATGCGAGATAGTGCGTGTGGGGCCTAGCAGGTCTCAGGAAGAGGTTGGTTTGTTTGTGTTGAGTTTTTTTTGTTTGTGTCGTGTTTTTGGCAGAATAAAAAACACGATACACAGAGTGGCAGAAAACTAAAAGACACAACACAACAAACTAAATAACACGACAAATGACACACCTGGGGAAATCAAGGAAACTCGACACAAGGCTGGTTAAGAAATTAACATCACAACTTCCAGAATAAAAAAATACGACACGCAGAATTAAAAGACCCGACAATCTCGACATGCAAAACTCGACAATAAGACATAAACTCGACACAGAATTAAAAGTCTCGACATAACCAGTTTGAAAACACGAAAACTCGACAGAAAGAGGAGTGTTGGGTGAATAGATTTTCAGAAGTTGGTTTTGAAATTAAAAACCAATTTGCTCAAGTCTAGTATTACTTCACTCGGCTGTGTAGTACAAATAACTGGACTTAGTGGATTTCTTCATTTCATTTCTACAAACAGCAAGAACAGAATACCCTCCAGAAAGTTTTTCTTCTTCACCCGAAACTGCATGCCCAGATTTCTTCAGATTTAGAAGAAATTTTTGCCATCCGTTGGTAAAATCTTAATCCTTTCTTCAAGATACACATTTTGATCGGTTTGGATTTTTGATTTGAGAATTTTGGGAAAAATGGTACTATTCACAGCCCCTAAAATTTCCAGAACAGGCAGATTTTGGAGTTGGGGGAATTTTTGGATTTCTGGACAGTTTTGAATTTTTGGACTTAAAAGATTTAAAATGTGATGTTGTTGGATTTCGGGAGTTCGGACAGATTGGGAATCTAGGATTTGGATTGAAATGGGTTTGAATGTTGTTTGGGTTGGACTTAAGAATTAAAGACATGAGGTTGAATGCCTTGGAATTGTTGTAAGAAATTTTCAGATTTGGGACCAAATGGAAATTTTGGGCAAGTTATGGATTTGGATTTAATTGAGGTTTTGGAATAAACCTAATTAAGTTTTTCTCCATTTTAATTATCCATGGGCAATTGTAAAATTGTCTAAGTCTTTTAAAACTAATTGGAAGGATAATTAATTAGAATTTTTCCACTTTATAGGTGACTCGTTCAGTAGCAACAGTTAGGAGCGTGGTTTCTTTTGCTGTTTGTTTTACAAGACTGTTGATAAATGTATGAATATCACCTGGGCACTCATAAGATCCAAATTAAATCCTAAAGTACCGAGTATTATTCGGTCGGGTAAATTTAAAAATTGCACTTTAATTATCATTTAATTTACATGCAATATTTATTTATTTCCCTTCTGTGAAGATGGGATTGTTGATCTGGGTGTTTTCTTTGTTGAATATGTGTTGTGTGTGGCATATGCATGATCAACCCAAGTAAGAACCGATGTTATTTGTAAAACACTAAGCCTACTAATTCCGGTTGAGCGATTTATAATATCCTCGTATCAGATTAGGCATGGCAAATACTCAGAAGAACGATATGGCTAATGAATTACTTAATGCATCGCATTAAAAGATGTAACTATGTAAACCAGAACAAATAGTAGAAGTCCCTTTCGTCAGCTTTTGGGGTGTATCCTCACTAGCTTAAACCACTAGGGAATTTAGTTCCCAAGTTGTTCTGTCTTACTCATTGGGGTCGCTACCTTGCAATGATGTTTACCGGTAATTTAAAGATAGAGGAGGAAAAGGTGTCGGTCATGTAGGGGGATACTACATGCTTGTACTCTGCCATTTTTCTATTATGAGAGGTGGACTAGCGGATTCACGTGTCAGTTGATACTATCGGATTACGCACCATAGTTCCACTCATGGATTAATTGAGATTGCCTCTGAACTGTTACGTCGATTGGGTGATTCCATCCGTGCAGGGCGTTTGTTCATCTTGATTGGATTTTAAGGAGAAGTCAGGTAACCAAGTGGGGTTCCTGACTATCTAGGCCACTCTTTCAGCTGCTAAGTTCCCAGACTTGTGGAGTACGCTAAGTGGGGTCTATCGGATGCTGTGCCACCACGGTAAGGTGCTAAGCACGCAGATGATAGAGTCTTGAGGTGTACCACAGGTTGAGTTGAGGGCTTAGTAGTTAACAATGCGTGTAGCCATGGCTGGGAGTTCCGTGCATGACACGCATGGCACCCTTTGAGCTTGTGTGCGTTGAAAGGATACGACAGGGGGTTCAGGGTGTTGCTTGTTGCATGAGTTTAACGCATGATTTTAAGTTGCTCTTGCTTATTTCTATTTTAATTCGTGCATCTGCATAGCATGCTTTTCACTCATACTTGTTGCATCAATTATTTGATCAACCAGTTGGTCTTCACGTATGGAGGTGTTGCCAACTTGGAGTGCATAATTGGTTTTTATGCTTAACCCATTGGTGGTTGTTTCATACTTAGTCTCATGACTAACGATGCTACGTCTTGCATCACAGGTGGTACTTCGGGCTGTGAGGACATCCCTCTAGTTGGTCAGTAGGGGGCGAATTAATATTCGCAGGACTCTTTTGTGAGGTCGAGAGAACTTTTGATAATAACTGTTGTGCTAACCTTTTGTGGTTGCAGGATTTTTATCTTTTTGTCTCTTGAACCCTATAATTCTTTTGCAATCGGCTTTTATTAAATAGTCGAGTCCCAGTGTGGGACATCTTTTGACTTTCGGGTTGTAATAACTATTATTATTTATGAATTCCGCATTATGTGTTTTTATTCCAAGTATGATGGCGGTGATCAAAGGGGACGTTGCTTCCTAAAATCCCGCGACTCTAATAGGATGAGATGATTAGATTAGCCTGAACACCGAGCTTACGTTGGGATTAGGGATAGATCTCAGGGTAAGTTAGGTGTGGCGGTAACGTGTTCTGATTACCAAAATCGGGGCGTTACAATACTTAGTATGGATTGGCTGGCACGGCATCATACGCTATTGGACAGTGGTATTCCACTTATCTCCTTTTGGGACATGCACGGTACATATGTCTCTTACCATTATTTACCCTGTCAGCCTGATATTAGAATTGTTTCTTCTTTGTCTATGTCTTCCTTGTTGCACAGGGGTTATCGTGTATATTTGTGCCAGGTGCATGATCTGAGTACAACGATTTTGGATGTCTGTGATATTCCTATTGTCTCGAAGTTCGGGGATGTCTTTCTTGAAGAGATTCATGGACTTCCACATGTTCAGGGGATTGATTTCACTGTTGAGCTCGTGCCGGGCTCAGTTCTGATTTCGAAAGCACCATACTGTATGGCTTCAGCCGAGTTAAAGGAACTGAATTAGCAGTTGCAGGAACTACTAGAGAAAGGGTACATACAGTCTAGCAGTTCACCTTGGGGCGCACCGGTTTTATTTGTTAAGAATAAGGACAACAGTATGTGGATGTGCATTGATTATCGTGGGCTGCATCAGATTGCGGTGAAGAACAAGTATCTGTTGCCCCACATTGATGACTTGTTTAACCAGTTAAGGAGAGCTTGCATATTCTCCAAGATAGACTTGAGGTCCGGATATCATCAGATCCAAGTGGCAAATGCAGACATGCTAAAGACGGCGTTTGGATGAGGTATGACCACTTCAAGTTCACAGTCATGTCGTTTGGGTTGACGAATCCTACGGCAGTATTTATGGATATGATGCACTGGGTTTTCCGACCGTTGTTGGACAGATGTGTTGTGGTTTTCATTGAAGACATTCTGGTATACTCCCCGAGTCCCTAGGCACACGAGGGACACCTGAGGACGATGTTAACAATGCTTAGGGAGCATTAGCTGCATATGAAACTCTCGAAATGCATGTTTTGGTTGGAACAGGTGTCCTTCTTGGGACACATCGTCTCGGGTAAGGGTATCTCGGTGGACCCGGCGAAGGTAGATGCAGTACTAAAATGGCAAGCTCTGAAGAATGTGAGCGAGATTCGTATCTTCTTAGGATTAGTGCACTATTACCGCTTGTTCATCCTGGGGTTTTTGAGTATAGCAAAACCCATGACTCAACTCTTGAGGAAGGATGTGAAATTCTGTTGAGATGAGGAGTGTGAGTAGGCGTTTGAGCAGCTAAAGAAATCAGTGACTGAGGCTTCGGAATTTGGCACTACCCAATGAGTCAGGGGAGTTTGAGGTGTTTACAGATGCATCTAATTAGAGATTGGGCTATGTGCTGATGCAACATGGGAAGGTGATCGCATTCGCCTCCCGATAGTTGAAACCACATGAGGTGAATTACCCCATGCATGACCCAGAGATGGCAGCAGTTGTGCATGCACTGAAGACCTGGCGACACTATCTGTATGGGGTAAAGAGTAAGATCTACTCAGACCACAAGAATCTGAAATGTCTGTATACTCAAGAGCACATAAGTGGCCGACAACGGAGATGGTTGGAATTGTTGCAGGACTATGACACCGATATTCACTACGTTGAGGGTAAAGCAAATAAGGTCATCGATGCTTTGAGTAGGAAGGAGCAACATAACGTGGGATCTTTGATCATAGCTTCAAAGTTGAGGAAGAAGTTTAGGCGGTTGGAGATCGAGTTAGTGCCCCACGGAACAATTGAGCATTGCCTACTTGCCATGGTCGCAGTTCCTTCATTGCTTGAGAAGATTGGGTTGAGTCAGACTAGGGATAGTGAGATGGCGGCCTTGAGGTCGAAAATACAGTTAAGACGAGCTCTGGGGTTCTGAGTGGACGCTCAAAGGATCCTACATTGCGGGGATCGTTGGTGTGTGCCATCCGCACGTGAGGATTTAAAGAAAAGGGTGATGGAGGAAGCTCATAGCGCACCGTATTCTGTACATCCGGGGGTGACAAAGATGTATAAGGATCTTCAGCAGAATTATTGGTGGAACAACATGAAGCGTGAAGTGGCCGACTTCATGGCTAAGTGTGCGATGTGTCAGCTAGTCAGGGCTAAACACATACGACCCATGGGATTGCTACAACCCTTAGAGGTTCCGGAGTGGAAGTGAGAATCGATATCCATGGATTTTGTGACCGGTTTACTGAGGACGAAGTGAGGTATGGACATGATTTGCGTGGTGGTTGATCGACTGATGAAGTGTGCTGTCTTTGTACCGATGCAATTGAATTGGAGTACAGAGCAATTGACTCAAGCGTACATTCGACACGTGGTCAAGAGGTTTGGAATCCCGAAGGAGATTGTTTCAGATTGGGATTCTCGGTTCCTGCCACAGTTTTGGAAAGACGTGCCTGTAACACCCCGATTCCCATAAACTGAAAATGTCACCGCCACACCTAACTTATAAAGGATTCTACACCTAACCCCTTATAAGCTCGGTGCTCAGGCTAATTAAATCATCTAACAAACCCTATCAGAATATACTGGATTTCAGGAAGCTTGGTCCCCTCTGATCACAACTCTCTGTTACTCAGAATAAAACTAACACATTGACATAGAATTAAATTTACATGCCAAGTCCAACTATACTATTACATCCGAATGGTCTCACATCGAGACATCGGCCACTAAGTACAAGCCGATTCTATATATTTCGCTCCCAATGAATTACATTGAATAATACAAAGGAAAGAAAGGTTAGATCAATAATAACAATAAGCAGCGGAATCTAAATCACGTAAAGCACATAAGGAAATTAAATAACTCCCTCAACCTCACATCGATACTTAGGAACCCCCGTGTTCCCAAGTCCTTCTAGAGCTGAAGGTAAATCCTCCAAGCCCTGATCACCTGCGATACATGAGCAGTATCATTAGTCACAAGGACTAAGTAAGGATCCACACATCCAATTAATTATGCAGGTTGGAAATCGCATGAATCCTATAGGAATATCTTCATAATATTCCCAAAGGTATATTTTGTAAAGCATGCAACACTAATAAGTCGTGTATGCAGCTTTTATAAAGCATGTACTTTAAATCAATGCAACAAGCATAAATATATATATCTAATCCATAACGCATCCATCACATACATGATGACTCTGGATTCCCCGGCCGAATCATGGGGCACACAGGTTCACCAAAGTGTCTCATATCATCATCATCATCACCCCACTCGCAGACAGGTCTCGCCATGTACCCGAGCTTACAAGGGTGGGTGCTTACGTGCTTTATACGGAATCATATGCCGTATCTATACACGGTCCACACCATCACATAAATACCTAACCCACTCTGTAAAGCTGCGATACAACCCAGGACACCATCAACACGTACAATGCGGACAGCCCCCACTTGGCGTGCTCCACAACTCCACAGAGTGAACTTTAGGATTTCATAAAAGTGTATTTCCTGTACGGTATGAGTGAGAAAAGTCTCAACATACTCACGCACAGGCTCATTTATCTTTATTGCATATACACATATGCACAATGATAATCCACAAGATCACACAATATCATAATGCACAAAAGGCAATTATCTAACCATTCATTATATCCATTCATCAAAGCGAGAAGGAAATAAATACTCACAGTATTTAAATTTACCGGGCCAATTATAAATTGGCACATCCGAATTTAATGGGACTTATGGTTGCCCGATTGTAAGAATCCTTACCTGTATCTACAGTCTTCTGAAACTCCACTGGTCTAAACTCTGTCTTGATTACTTGATCAACTGAAGCTCTAGCTCCAAGCTTGTGTTCAAGTTCTCTGCGGGAACTTCAACCACTGGACACAAAATCAAACAAACGATCATCCCCCTATTTATAATCTTAAAAGATTATAGACATTGAACCGAATGTTTAGGGATAATTAAGTCCATCATTCTATGGTCATACTGCCGTAATTCCTTTGCACCTTGCAAAGAAATTTTAAGTCTCGATTAGGTCCATATGTATGTGCAAATATGGGAATATCGATTAAGTCCTCTCAATCGCCCCTAGAATATTCATATTGAAATATTCATATTAATGCTCACACGATGGTTAATTAATTTATTAAAATAATTTTAATAAAAATGCATCAATGTGAAATTAAATTTGGGATATCAAAATTGTCCCATAAATATCATTTTAAGGCTTTGGCCTTAATAAAATTTATTGAGTTGATTTTCAAAATAAAACCTTGGTCCAATTTAATTTAATAAAATCAAATGGTTTGGAACCAAGCATTTCTTTATATTTAAATCAATCATCCAACTTCAAAATATAATTTGAAATGAATTTTTATTTCAAAAGAGTTTAATGACATTCAAAAGAATAACCATTCTAGTAAAACAATTATATTTCCATTAGGAAATATTAAAATCCTTTGTAAAATTTTATTCAAATCCAAGCATAATTTTATGGGATAAAATCCCGTTAAAATTAAATATAAGTTTTTGGACTTATTATTATTATTTTCTTTTTTTATAAATCATTTGCCCAGTCCGGGAACATTTAATTATATTAGTCAAATGCCTTACCATCCTTAATCTCAATTAATTAAATTAATTAAAATTAATAGGTCCAATTGCCAATTAATGGATTAATTAATTAAGTTCAAAATCCATAATCCAATTTAGAGGCCCAGAATAATTAAATTCAGCCAAATCCAATGAATCAATTTAATCAAGGCCCAGCTACACACCAAGTCCATACCAATTAATTATTTAATCCAAGCCCAATCTCATGAATTAATTCCAGCAGCCCAATTCCAAAGGCCCAATTACCCTTTAATTAATTCTCT
>MAYD01634768.1:0-11374 GCA_001909325.1 Ruellia speciosa
CATGCGACTGCGCCTCCAGGAGGATCTATAAAAGAAAAGAAAGGCAAAGGTGGTCAGTACAAGTACTGAGCAAGGGATAAACGGCAATACGAATAAGGGTCATGCATAAGGACAAGACAAAGCAAGAATGAATAATAATAATAATAATATAATGATACATCACACCGTCCCATACCGGTGCTTCTACCACAAGCATACACATAATGCATATGTGCCAGGCCTAACATACACCTATCTAACCTATATGCAGATGCAGGAGAAATGCCTAGGCCGGCACCTACCTATCGCAGCCACCCGCACACGGCCAGGGGCTTAGCCACCCGCACAAGGCCAGGGGCTCACGTCGTCGACTCAACGCCATGCACAGGGCCAGGCGAAGGAATACAGTGCAGTGCCATGCACACGGCCAGGCACAAATGAGAACAGGCTTTCCAAGCCACACGTATCGACAATGCAATGTCGCACATCATGTCATGTAATGATCATAATATCATGTATTCCAGTCATATGTCTCATAATTCATAATTTCATAATCCCTTCACTAAGGCGCATGTCATTTCCACAACCTTATTAACATCAAGAATTTCCCAATTTACCTCCCTAGGCCATTAGTGTCATCATACCACACAATACTAACTTTTAACATGAATTCCACCAAAGCAAGGCACAATGCAATTCCAACGGACAGTGAGGAACAGGAGGTATACTTATAATCAGGCATCACAGAATGGAAAAAGAATTAAAACATCATTTTCCGGGACCTTCAGGTCCCGCGGTATTGACGCCGCGGAATCGGATTCCGCGGTCGGGGCTCGCGAATACAGCGAGCCCTGCTGTCGCGCAGGCACATCGCGCGAGCGATTTCAGATCGAAAAAACACTTATAAAAGCTTATCCCTTGCCTGTATTACAATGTGTAGATGATGTCCAGCCCCTCCTTGAGCTTCCTTAACAACTTCCAAGCCTAAAACCAAGATCAAACCCCAAAATCATCAAACCCTAGATTAATTCCAACAACAAAAGGAAGGGAAAACAACCATGGATCAAGCTTCCATTTACCTCTCCTAATGCCAAGGAGAAGATCCCAAGCTTCCAAATCCTCCTCACCTCAAGTTCCAAGCTCAAACCCTACATAAATCTTCTTAGGGTTTTCTTCAACAAGACAACCAAACTAGGGCAAGAACAACCAAAGGAATGAAGGAATCCTTACCTCAAGGACCTGATCTCAAGCTCCAAATCTTCACCCTTCAAGAAATCTCAAGATCTCTTGCTCTCACTCACCAAGAAGAAGAAGAGAGAAAAAAAGAGAATAATGGAGAGTATTCTAGAGTGCACTGCGAAAATGAGCCAATATGCTGAAATTAGGGCTTATAAAGATCAAATTTGACATGGGCCGAGGCTGGGCCGAGCCCAGACCCCGCGGTATTGGGCCGCGGTATCGAAAACCCCGGGCCCTGGCTCGAAAACCGCGAGCCCTGAAGGTCAGGGAGAATAGGGAAAAATCATGGAAATTCTTCGGACATTACAGGGAAGGCTGAGGTCGCGGGATCGAAACACGCTTTTTACAGCATCTTGAAAAACGGGCGAGGAACACAAAGTTCCTCGCCCGTTTCCTCGCCCGACGGGGCGAGGAAACAAAATACCTCGCCCCTATTTAGTCGCCCATCGGGCGAGGATATGGGCGATGAATCTGATGGGCGAGGGAAGAAAAACGGACGAGGAACATTTTTCCTCGCCCAGGTCCTCGCCCGCGCTCCAGATTTCTTGTAGTGATAACCAGAACTTGAACAATAACAATAATGGAGAGTAATAGAAATTATTGTACCTTGAGTATGACGAGAAAGGTTTGGTTCAGACTGGAGAAAATATTTTCAACTTAAACAGTGGAGGTGCAAACCCTAAGAATAGGGTTGAGAGTGTATTTATAAGGGTGAGGGCGTAAATTTATGTGTTCAGTGAATTGGGAAAAAAATTAATAGAAATGGGCCAAGACGCATATCCCATGTCTGACGTAATTGAAATTGCAAAGATGAGAGTGAGAGCAATTGGCGCAAGTTTCATTAATTTGTACACATGTACGCGTTTAAAAAAATTCGCGTCAAGCAAAATTTGAAGAATGGAAATGGAATCTGATTCATGAAGTTTCGCGCCAATTAATTTAATTTAATTTATCAATCATTAAATAAATTCTAAAAATTTCAAATCAATCCAAAATTTTACGATTAATTATTCCGGTTAAAATTAATTTATTTTATTAATTAACCAATTAGTTCCATCTAAATCCAGTCTAATAATACGAGATATTATATTAGTTACGAGGACTAAGTAAGGATCGCACACAAAATTGTAAAATGATGCACATATATATAATGAAATTAATGTGATCCACGTCGGGTACATTTCCAATATGTTACCCAATGGTTTTAAATCCAAGCTCATGACAGCACGGATCAACGTGTTATCGTAAAAACCATGCATTTTAAGGAATGCATAAATTAACCCATGATGTGCACGTATTTAGCCGAATACGAAGCACAACATAAAAACCATTATGCACGCGATACCCAATGCAATACATGATAAAAACTTCATGCACCTTTTTAAAAGAATGCATAATAATCAACCAAGTCATGAATGCAATATCCGATGCAAGACACAACTTAAAACCTTGAAGCATGCAAGTAGCCGCAAGCATACAAGATAAAACCATGCTTACCTGTGACTACGTCCACACATACGTCAATCACAGACAAACATTAAACAAATACCATAGAGCGAATCCCGACCGAGACCATTGGAACAGCGAGCGGCTTCCACCGACCTTCCCACTGGCAAGAGCAAAGATATACTGAGGTGCAGGCCGGATGGGGATCAACCGATCAGTGGACCGAACACCCAAGTATTATGTAATACCCCATAAAATAAAAGTTTAGAAGCCTATGAAAGAGTAGCATGCCTCTTGGACGACAAGGAAATAACAAAGGATGGAAGCGATTGCATAATTATGACGGAAATGCATGAACAGTAAATTTGGAAAAATTTCTGGGAATTTTGTAGTTATCCAATGAATCTAAGATTTTACAGGTAGATTTCTTATCGAGTTAGCTTTCCAACGCAACTTGTGGATCTCAAATCGAAGCTTGGACGAAGAAGTTATGACATGAAATGTATAGGCTGCGCAGGTTGCACAGTAACGCGCGGTCCTCGAGGACAGCGCGCCGAACAGCAGCTGGCAGCTGAAATTTTTGTCAAAAATGTCCGGCGGTTTGTCCCCTCTTTCAGCCCTATAAATACCCTCTTTCCCCTCCCATTTCATCCACCACACTACAATCTTCTCTTCTCCTTATTAATTGAGAGTTTGGGTGAGTTATTGAGAGTTCTTTGGTGTTGAGAATGCAAGGCGTATCGGGAGGTTCGAATCCCATTCGGGTGAAGGGCTGAGGTAGTCTCGGAAAGTTGAGAACGTTCGAGCTCAAGAGTCGACGTTAAGGCAAGGGTTTACATTGAGTTCATTCTAAGTTTTATACATGCTAACGTATTATTCCCGATCGATGCATGCATGCCACGCATGATATCCACCTTGGACGTACGGTCCAAGGGTGGCACGTTCTTTATACCCGTTCGTTCGTGTTGATACTATGGAGTTGCTTTTAAGCTGATTTCTGAAGTTAAGATAAGCATGAACTTACTTTATTCCTCGTTGATACGTAAGCTTGTTGAAAAGGATATAATGCCGAATTGAACTAATGATTGATGACGTGATAATCATGGAAATCATGTTATAAGGTTTGATTGATTATGTTGATATGATATCTATTGCATTGCCAATACGTGGCTTTGGCAAGCTTGTCCATATGCATATTTTTGCATGAGCACTTGCATTATGAGTTACTGCGGAATGGCCCGGTCCTGTGGTTCAAACAGGTCGATATAGGGTGGAAAGAGAAGAAAAGTTACTATGGGATGGCCCGGTCCAGTTGTTCAAGCAGGTCGATATAGGGTCCTGAATGTTATGCCATGTGAGGCATGTTTCGTCGGGACAGGCGTGGATTATAGGTAGGCGCTGGCCTAGGCATGCATTGCATATAGGTTAGCTGTATGTTGCATTGTGGTTGAAGCGCTGGAATGGGACGGCGTGGTGGTTATTTATTGTTTATTATCTTGTATGCATTTCTTATGACTAACTATCCCCGATTATCCGCACTCTTGTACTCCCTTGCTCAGTATATTGTACTGACTCCTTGCTTGTGTTTGTTTTTAGATGCTCCTGGAGACGCAGCAGCATGAAGGGGTTTGGGATCTGAGAGGACTGCATCTAGACTAGGATTGTCTACTATCCATCCGCATGTTTTCGAATTTCTCTTTGCAAGGCTTGATGCCTGGACATGTTTTAACATTGTTGAACTTGGTCTTTTCTAAATCGAAGTATTATTTTATGGATATTAATCTTTGTTTGTGTATGTGTACCCAGCCTTGTATTAGGGAGTTTAGACTGACTAGCCACCAGTCTGGACAAACTAATACGGCAGCAACGCGGCCGAAAAGGTTCAAAATTTTCGGGGCGTTACAGAGTGGTATCAGAGCTAGAAAATCTTCATAAATAATAAAATTGGTTGACATAGGTGGTGAGAGTGTGCGGGGGAAATGCATGTAGCATAGGAATTGCATTGTTAACTTATCTCTTCTCTGTTTCTTAAATGATGCATAACCCTAAACTTGACCACGGAATGGTAAATTCCGCAGTAAGTACTAAAGGGGACTCCAGGAGCCTTGATGTATGAACTTTTGGTGCCGTGCCAACCTACAAAAGTGGTACTAATCTACTGACTGTCCTTAGTTCAGAATGCCGCAAAAACATGCAGTTGGAACAGGCAGGCGGGGTAAGCCCCGAAGGAACCCCGAACCTCACATGGGTGATTGTGTGGGGAATGGTGTGGAGGAGGAGATCCGAGATGTTTACCCGGATGAGGAACGAGTACCACATGAAGAACCTAGGGGACATGAGATACCCCCAGCTGAACCACAACAGCCACAACAACAACAGCCGAATGCTATACCAGCCTTCGACCCTATGTTTTTCTTCCAACAACTGGTGACGGCTTTTCAAGCCTTGCAACAAGTGCAAGGTGCCCAGACTTCTGCCACATCTACTCCAACACGAGCCCAGACCCATGTCGATTACATAGAGATGGCCACACGTCACTGACCACCAACTTTCGCAGGAGGAGCTGATCCCTTGGAGTACGATAATTGGATCTATCATATGACTAGAATTTTCTGTACATCGGATGCCCTGAAAATTTTAAGGTTCTAGTCGCTTTGCATTTCTTAGAAAGGGATGCATTGTACTGGTGGTGATCCAGTGAGATAACATTGACAACGCAGCCAGGGTTCGGATGGACCGAATTCAAGGAAGCTTTGAGGTCCCATTTCTATACGCCCCAGATGATTAATGATAAGAAGTGCGAGTTCTTAAGTTTGGTGCAGACCGATGACATGATAGTAATGGCGTACCATCAGAAATTCATCGAGTTGATGAGGGTTGCACCAGAGTTAGTCCCCACAGAATCTGATAAAGTTCGACGATTCTTTAACGGCTTGAGGGCCGGGATTCACACTGTACTTGGGATTATCGAACACGCTTCACTCCCCACAGTGTTTGATCAAGCCTTGTTCGTCGAAAAGGGCCAAGTAGAGGAAAGAAGGAAATGGCAAACTAAGAACAGGGAACGCGAGTCCCGACAAGTGAAGGACAATCGGGGTGGTACTCATCAACGCTTTGACGGGGAACGATCTGGAAGAACGGCGGGGTGCGGAGGAGGACACATTGGAGGATGAGGATGAGGTGGAGGAGGACCATCTCGAGCACCAACACAAGTGGACCCACAGCAGAACGTTTGCTGGAATTGTCACGAGGTGGGACACTATAGAAGAAACTGTCCTCAAGCACCTCAATTTGGACAGCCGCAAAACACTAATGCGGCAGCAGCAAGAGGAAAGATACCTTAGGCAGAACGAGGAGGCCGCTTGAATGTTATAGAGCGAGCAGAAGCTGAGCACCGGAATGATGTCCTTGCGAGTACAATTTGACTTGACCTCTTTTACTACGTTCATTTTATGAATTAGGCTTAGGACTGTTAATGTCTATGCCCTAGGATCGATGCTTATCGCATCACATCCCGCTTTGGTACTATTTGATTCCGGAGCTTCTTGTTCTTTCATTGCTTCTGACTTTGTGTGTGAGCACAAACTTGGACCCTTGGTGCCTTATCACATACCAATCTCTTTGCTGAACGGGGAAGTACGAGAATGCCAGCAAATGCTGTCTAATGCTCCTATAACAATTAAGGGTAGGGAGTTCCGAGCTAACCTGGTGGTTTTTGGTTTGGCTGAGTTCGATGCGATTCTTGACATGGATTGGCCGGCACTCCATCATGCTCGAATTGATTGTGGTATTCCACGTGTTTCATTCCGTGAATCCCATGGTAACTACATTTCCCATCACTTTACTCCTCATTACCCTAACATCAAGATTGTTTCCCCGTTGTCGTTGTTTTCATTGTTGCGCAAAGGTTATCCTGCCTATCTTTGCCAAGTCCAAGACCTGAAGGCAGCAGTTCCAGCTGTCTCTAACATACCAGTGGTTTCTGAGTTCGAGGATGTTTTTCCTGACGAGATTCCTGGTCTCCCACCTGCTCGGGAGATTGAGTTCACTATCAAACTTGTACCTGGTGCTGCTCCGATCTCCAAAGCACCCTATCGCATGGCTCCAGCGGAATTAAAGGAGTTGAACACCCAATTGCAAGAGCTATTAGAAAAGGGGTATATCCATCCCAGTTGTTCACCTTAGGGAGCCACAGTCTTGTTCGTGAAGAAGAAGGATGGTAGCCTTCGCATGTGTATCGATTACCGAGGGCTGAACAAAATCACGATCAAGAATAAGTACCCATTACCACACATTGATGATCTTTTTGACCAGCTGAGAGGAGCGTGTGTCTTCTCAAAGATTGACCTAAGATCCGGCTATCACCAGATCCGAGTAGCCGAGGGGGATAAGCCCAAGACAGCCTTCAGGACGCTGTATGGGCATTTCGAGTTTATGGTTATGCCTTTCGGCCTAACGAATGCACATGCGGTATTCATGGACCTGATGCACTAGATCTTTCGACCATTACTGGATAGATGCGTGGTAGTTTTCATCGACGACATCCTTGTTTACTCCCCGAGTCATCAAGCACACGAAGGACACTTGAGAACGGTGCTGACAGTTCTTCCAGAGCACAAGCTGTTTGCTAAACTCTCGAAATGCGAGTTTTGGTTGGAACAGATTTCGTTCTTGGGGCACATCGTTGCGGGAGCCGGTATCTCTGTTGATCCGGCAAAGGTGGAAGCTGTCTTGAAGTGGCAAGCCCCGAAGAACGCAAGTGAGATCTGCAGTTTCTTGGGATTAGTCGGGTATTATCGACGGTTCATCAAAGGATTCTCCAGCATTGCCCAGCCATTGACTTGACTATTGAGGAAAGATGTGAAGTTTCGCTGGGATGACAAATGTGAGGCAGCATTTGAGCAGCTGAAGAAGGCAGTAACAGAAGCACCAGTTATGGTACTTCGTGATGAATCATGAGAGTACGAGGTCTACACGGATACATCACATCGAGGATTGGGATGTGTCCTGATGCAGCATGGGCGAGTAATTGCCTACGCCTCGCGACAATTAAAGCCTCATGAGATGAACTACCCAACGCACGATCTAGAGATGGCAGCGGTGGTGCACACCTTGAAGATATAGTGACACTATCTCTACAGGGCAAAAAGCAAGATTTTCACGGACCACAAGAATCTGAAATGCTTTTATAAGCAAGAACACATGAGTGGTCGGCAATGAAGATGGATGGAGTTGCTGCAAGATTACAATACCGACATCCAGTACTTGGAAGGCAAGGCAAACCGAGTGGAAAACACATTAAGTAGGAAGGAACACCACATGGTTGGATCCTTGGTGTCGGTGTTAGAGTTAAGAAGGGAGTTCGAGCGATTGGAAATCGAATTGGTACCACGTTGGAACACCTGATGTTACAACCTTCCAAAAATGTGTAAATTTTTTTCATGAATATAATTATAAGTGATAATTATATTTTCAGATGCGAAAGGTTCAGTACAGAATCCCAGATCACTCACAGTTGTGAATTCGATTGGGTTCGATTCCCCGATAAGTCCAATAAATCGGTTTGAGACCCAAATGAGATCAGATGATGCTAAAAAATTATAGACATACTAAATATCATTATATTAGAGTATCAGTAAAAATTTGGAATGATTCTGAGCACCCTAACTATCCGTTAGAAAAATCGATAGGGCACCGAATGGCCCGATAGGGCCCAATTATGAGGATGGTGGCCCAACAGCCAGTTGGCAACATTTAGAAGTTATGGATGTCTTAAGGACCATAAATAATGGTTGTCAGAAAAATTTGAGAAGAAACGGATCGACGGAACTCCACATCAGTAAAATTGAATTCCGATGCGCGTCGAATTAATCGCGTAAGAGTAATTTATTTCCAAAGGGGAAATAAATTAAAATGAAGTCTGGAAATTTAATTTATAAACCTTAAATGTTGTGGTAGGTGACATTTAGCAAGAAATATGGGGAATTCTTGCTTTTGAAGAAGGTGGTTTTAAAAATCAAGAAATAGTTGAATTAATTCTTGATTTTATGGAAATAGTCGAATGTTTTCTTAATTTGGCAGCTTGGTCAAAATTTTGAAGGGAAAAATTTAAATAAATCAGATTGGAATTGTTATGGTGAGAGACAAGTGCCTTGAAACTAGGAAAATGTGTAATGAGTATGTTGGAAGAGCATTTAATATGGGGAAATAGAGAGAGAAAGTGAAGAATCTACTTTTAAGGCAAATGTCGAATGATTCAATGCAAATGTCGAATGATTCAATGCAAATGTCGAACGATTTGAGGTAAATGTCGAACGATTTAAGGAAAATGTCGAACGATTTAAGGAAAAGGTAGAACGATCAACTTTTTGGGGCTGTAATTAGTAATGGTCAAACGATTTGAGATAATGGTCGAACGATTGAGGTAAATGTCGAACGATTTGAGGTAAATGTCGAACGATTTGGAGAAAATGTCGAACGATTTGAGGCTTTGGTCAAAATTCTTAAATTTCAAGCTCTGGGGGCGACATTTAGCACTTTTGCTGCTATTATTAATATTTATTAAGGCATTGTTGGGTTTTTATTCTCATATCACCCAAGCCTTTCAAGAAAATATTAAGTGTTCTTCAAGTGCTCCCAAACCGTATACTATCCTTCTACACTTCATCAAGAAATTGTTGGAGGATTTTAGATCCGATCACATATTATTACTCTACTCGACGAGATGAGTTCGGATTACCAATTTATTTCTACATACCACCAAGTATGAAAAATCACAAAAATGATAAAATGAACAGCTGCTATCTACAGCCCATGAGAAATGTGATTTTGAACTTCTATTATGGATGATTTGATTGAAACCAAAGGCCATGGAAATTGGAAATGTCCTCGTCATGTTTGTCTTCAAAATGTTATTACAAGACTTAAGAGAAATTTGGGACATGTTCTTGGTGTTCTTCCACCATCTTCAAGATGTTCTTGAAATAAAGAGGTTTGATCCATGATGAGTGGTTGGAAGAGTTGTTAGTGGGAAAATATGGAATTTCCCACTAACACAATTATGGATTAAAATATTGCATGAGGGATGAGTCTATGATGAGTCATTAATGAGACATGGATTGGGCCTAATAAATGGATTCAAGAATATTGATGGATTGGGCCTAATGGACTTGATGTGGAATTAATTAATTCTATGGATGTGAATTAATTTTGGGCTTAGACTTAAAATCCTTTTAAACCCAATTAAGATAATTAATTATCCTAGACAAAATTTTTATTATTGTCTAAGTCTTCTCGGCTTATTCGACCGGATAATTAATATTGTTTCGCCTCGTAAGTGAACCCGTACCCAACACTAGCGGCCGATAGCTCGTGTTCGTGTTGATTATTAAAGTCAAGTATTAGAAGATTGTTGATTAAGGTATGGAAGCATACATCGGGCAACCATAAGTCCCACATAATTCCTAAAGTACCGATTATTATTCGGTCGGATAAATTTAAATTAAAGTGCATGTCATGATTTATTATACGTGCCTTTAATTAGTATACAATCTTCTTTATGAATGTTATGACTCTTCCTATGTGTTTATGTGTCTTACTTGTCATATTGCATAAATGATCATAATATGAAATTGGTATCGCATGCAATTTATTAAGCCTGTCGTATGGCTATTGGCACATAAAAGTGATAACCCAATGACAATTAATTACGTACTATGGCATCCCTAAAAGATGTAAAAACGTAAAGTGAAAGACTGAGTGGATTAAGCTTTCGGGTTGATCGCCTTAAGCTTCGGGCAATGTAATAAGTCTCTTATGGTGTTCTGTTCTACTCATTGGGGGTAGCTCCCCTTACATGAGGTTTGCCGGTGATTTAAGAGCAGCGTGAGAGTGTGAACTCATGAACTAAGTTCCCTCTCATACCTGTTGATGCTACCACAGTCCGGACATTTAGATTGGGTGATTCCGTCTGTGCCGAACTGTCGTATGCAAATGCATGATTATTCCACTCATGACACATTTGATATTCCCGCACTGGTAGAGCACGCTATGTGGGGGCTGTCCGCATTGTACACGTCGATGGTGTCCTAAGCTGTGCCACCTGTGGTTCGTGTGGAGGCAAATGTTAACTATGCGTATAAATTGGCTAGCAGTTCCAATAAATAAATACGTATAGCGCCTAGATCTCCGCCATGTTTAGGAGACTCGGTGTTGCTTATTGCATGATTTCAGAACCATGAATTTAAGTTGCTCATCGCTTACTCGTTTTAAAGTTATGCATTGCATCATATGATTTATGAACTCATGCCTGTGCATAATTTTAAATAGACTCAAGGCAAATATTTATGGATATATTACCTTGACGTCTCATGATGTATGGATTGCTTACTTGCATTGTATGTTTTTTCATATTTAGTTTCGTGACTAATGATGCTACATGATGCATCTCAGGTCAATATGATGGTCGTGAGGACGCACCTCCGACTCAATGATGATAGGGAATCAGGTTACTACCTGATGGTTTTTGTGAGGACGAGTGAACCCTTTTGTTATGCCTCGTCCTAACCTTTCTGGTTGCAGGTGTTGATACACCACGAAGACTTTCATTTTGATTTTGAACTAATGTTAATATTCATCGGCTTGTATTAAATAGCCGCGTCCCGGTGCTGGGACAAGTACTTTAATACTTCCGCCTGTAATAACTTTATTT
>MAYD01635360.1:0-12664 GCA_001909325.1 Ruellia speciosa
TATAATTAAATTCATGGATTTGGAATATTATTCGAATAAACTATTTTATTTGAATGGCTATTTATATATATTCAATTAAGTTATTAATTGAATTCTTTGATGGAATTAAAGACTATGCATAAATAGTTATATTCTTGAATTTAATTAATTTTATTAAATTCAGGGTATGGTTTATTATATCCAATTAAATTATTTTAATTGAATTAAATGTGTTTTATGTGATTGAATGTGTTTATGTGGATCATATGCATTCAAGGACTTATTATGCAAATTGGTATTGTATGGAATACGGTAAAGCCTATCAGTGATCGAGCAAGTGGCTGCTATCCATTGTTTCGCACTGAATAGAGGCAAATCAGAAAGTGGAAATAAAATATGACGATAAATAAAATTGATGCATGGCATTAATTGGTTAATCACGTAAAGACGGATAGAGTGGTGACCCTTAATATATTCATGTGGGTTGATCGCCATAGGATTCTAAATTCCACCAACCCGGAAGTCTCGGCTTTCTGTTTCCCCTATTCTACTCACGAGGGTTGGCCACCTTGTGGGGTTTACCGGTAAGTTGAGTTCAGTAATGAGGGGTTGGGTAGGATGGTAAGCGTGTACTGTTGGGGGTACTACACGTGATGCCGCATTTGGAACTATCCAATCTCCAACCTCTGGGGAGTCTAGCTGATGTTTGGCGGAGCAACCCAGTTATCAAGGCAATAATGACTTCTTGAAGCGCTCATCTTCAATGCTTGGGTGTACGGCGTCGGATGGGGTGATTCCTTCCCGCCTACATCTCTGCATTACCCTATGTTCGGCAGTAGGTTAGGGCGGTGGTCCCTGCTGTTGAGCACGGTTTGGTTACCTTACTCTAGGATTATTTATGCATTTTAACTGACATTGTTATCTGCATGGTATGTATTTTATCATGTCTTGTCAGGTGTACATTCATGATGGAAAGGTCAGGTATTGATGCATAATGAAATATGCATGGTTACTAATGCGTTATGAAAAATGCATGGGAGTCTATGTTGTAGCATATGGAAATGCATTTGCAACATGGTGTGATTATGCATTATGGAAAATGTATGGAATGGTAAAGTCGTTTGTTATGTTATGTTGACTGCATTCGGTTCATAGGATGATATGGCCAGGATATGCATTATGTGCATAGGTTAGGTATGTGCTAGAGGTGTGCAGGCATGAAACGGTTTTGAAACCCGTTAAGTAAACGTATCGGAGACGTTCTTAACGTGGCTCATTATGCATCTTCACATGCATGGCATGCATTGCATTGTGTGTGATCCTTACTTAGTCGTTTTCGACTAACGGTGCTTTTGCATCATGCAGATAATGAAGGCCGGATGGACTATATCCCGCCTGGCGAGCATTCCGGGTGAGGTTACGACCTCAGGGGTTTTGGCGAGGCTGAGCGAACATAGTGACTTAACTGTCTACGTGTTACGATTCAGTTATTTATTATGTTCTACACTTTTACGTCTCATAAATGTCATTTTGTTTATCGACTTGTATTAAATGGTCGAATCCCGGACGTGGGATAATCTTTTGCATTTTGATATTGCAATACTTTGCCTATAATAGAATATAGGCTTTCTTTTGCGTGACTTGGATGACTGACTGTTTTCCAAGTTTTAATACGGTGAGCTGTGATATAAGGGGACAAGCTTCCTGAAATCCAGCGTACTCTGATAGGATTAGAGAATTTGGTTAAGCCTGAGCACCGAGCTTACTGAGGATTAGGCATAGAATCCGAGGTAAGTTAGGTGTGGCGGTAACATCGTCCGGTTATGGGAATCGGGGTGTTACAATGTATTCATAGAACAAATAAATAGGTTGTCATATTGTTTAAGAATGGTTTGTGTGCATGAAAACTTAAATAATGCCAAGAGAATACTCCTAGAAGCATCGAGTCTGCATGTCTTGGGTGCGAGAGTTGTTGGAACTGGGTATACACGTTCCTTACCTCACTGGCTTACTGGTGTAGCCTTAATTTAGGCTCGGGCTCTAGGATCGAGCTACTCGGGCATTCCGACAGGAGGCATACTAGACATGCCGATGGACGCATGTGGTGCCACGAGATCTGACAGTATTACAAAAATGTGATTATGGCATGCATTAGTACTTAACAAATAAGATAAAATCAATAACTAACACGATTTATTTGGAGTGGGCCTAGATGGAGTATATCTAGGGATGTGATTCATTCCACCCAATACTAGCTGATCACACTGCATGGGAGCACGTGGCTATGAGGTATAATCGGGGACGGTCGGTGGAAGGTGTGAGGGTGGGGTTGGTATGTCAAGACCGGGCCTGACGTGCCATGCACCAACATCTACATGTGGAGGAGGTCGTACTGGAGGTGGTCTAAATGCTCAAAGCACGCCAGGAAGTGTAGGTGGAGGGGTGCCCAAGACCAATGGTGGAGGAGCGTGCTCAACTGGCATAGATACGATAGGGGGCATGGTGTCGACATCTCCCCCGTATCGATGTCATCAAGATGGATGCCGTTGTCGTCATCCGATATCGGGGTCCCGACAAGCCGTGATAGGATTATTGAATTAAAATTTTCTTCGTAATATCATTAAAATTTTATAATATCTTCATAATATTATATTTTATACAACTTAATTATTGAATTAATTAAATATAATATTTAATTTAATTTAGTTTAATTAATTATAATTATAATTAATCAACAAATTAATTATAATTAAGTAATTATTTCAATTAATTTCTTTACTTAATGTTATCGATTCTAATTAATTATAAATCAACAAAAATTTAATAAAATTAAAGTTAAATGAATCAATAATATTATTAAATTTTAACCAACACCCTCATGATATTTTTTTTTTTTTTTTTTGGAGATAACAAAATTAAAAAGCTTTTGTAAGTAAACCCTTAAACCCTAAGAGGAGGGTTTGGGGCTCTGGGCTCGGGGGTTCCTTCAGTTTTCACTTGGCAGGCAGGCGAGGCATAGCAGAAGGGCCATTTCTCCATACTTCAGAAATGGTTGGTCCGCTGCTCCGCTCCCTCTGCTCCACCACCGCCAGGAAGTTCCTCTCCTCTTCTTCCTCTTCCTCTTCCTCTTGCTCCTCTCCTTTATTGAAGCGCCTCAAAATCTCCGGCTTCACCAGGCCCTATTCCTCAGCAACGTTGCCTTCACCTGCCGATGCTCCCGGAAGTGCTCTGGATCCCAGCCGGATCCGAAATGTTGCCGTCATAGCTCACGTCGACCATGGGAAGACCACGCTTATGGACCGCCTTCTGCGTCAGTGCGGCGCCGATATCCCTCATGAGCGAGCACTAGATTCGATCAGCCTCGAGCGCGAGCGTGGCATCACCATCACCTCTAAGGTGTTTGCTTGTTATCTGATTTTGTTAATTGTATGTATTGGTTTGTTTAGAATTGGCTAACATGGGAACGAATTGATTGAACTTGATTGAAATTTCCTTCTCTATTGATTGAGCTCGAGAAACGTCACTTATGTTGAAATTTCCTTGCAAGTTTGTAACTTTTTTGGGTGGCAAGTTTGTTAGGTTGATAAAATCCTTGGAGGAATCAGTTTGTAATTCTATATTCAATCCTGAACTGTAGGATTGGTGGTATTTTCTTTTGAATAGGGTTTATTTATTTATTTTTTCTTTGCCTTCTCGATATAGAAATGGGATTTTCACCGGATGTGATAATAAAAAGGCCGGACTTAAGTCTGCCTCTATATGGCTGGTAGTAGACTGATGAAAGTTCAAAATAGGTATTTGCTTCTCAGCTAGTGGTGTGTGATGGTGCTAGTGTGAATGAGCTTCCTTGCCAGTGTAAGCAGCTATGCTAGTTATCTATAGTCTAGCAGTTTGGTTAAGTTCCACTCTGGTTTCCTAAATGTATGTTGTCCCGTGGTAACTGTATTGTTTAATTCTTGATATATTGCTGCAACATTCTGAGAAATATAGAACCGATATGCAGTGAATAAACCTTTGAAAGCAGTTTTTGCTCGTCGTTTAAAGTTATTGTTTATTTTATGGCTGATACTACTAGGATATGTCTTTTGCTTGTTGAAGATAAGCTTGATTTATATTACCAAAATTTTTGGCAGATCATACTCTAGTCTTTTTGAATTTGGTTGATGTGAGCTTTGAGAGTACTTTATTTTCTATTCTTATTATTATAATATGCAGGTTACATCTATTTCCTGGAAGGGAGATGAGCTAAACATGGTTGACACTCCTGGACATGCAGATTTTGGTGGTGAAGTAAGCTGTTGTCTCCATATAGGCATTAAATGTTTTTGTAATTTATTTATTTTTTTAACAGGACCTTCATGATTGGGCCAGAAGGAATTTGGCCTTGCTAATTGCCTGTATGCATCAGACATCACGATTGACCTTCATTATATGTATTTCTAAGTAAACATATATGAGGAATAAGAAAGATACTAATTTGAGAGCGGAACCTTATTTCAGATATCTAGAATTGAGCTTTCACGTATCAGTTATGTTAAAATTTTATTTCCAGAGACCTAGGACTGATTTTATATCTTTGATTAGTGCCCGTAATTTTTTTGTTTTGGTTCTTGATAATGTTTTCAAGGATTTATCAGACGGACAAAATTGTTTAGTGTCTGAAGAGACATTGGAAATCGGAGATTTGTTCCCAAGTCAAAAGTCTTCCATTGTCAAACTACTACAGAGACAATGTTAACATTGTTAAACTGTTTAATATTTCCGTTCAAAAGCATTGACGATGAGACACAGGCTAGGCCATCACTTATGCGGTACTTCTATTGCTACTCCAGATTGGTAACTTGCATGTTGATACTTCTTTATTAAATTATGTGTCAACTTTATGACAGTTCAAGGCTTTCATTCCTGGTTGGATATCTTTTATTCCTTTTTGTTAGGATTAATGCCTGAATTTTTGAATCAATCATTTTCTTTGATCTAATATCTGTGGATTACTATGACATCCTTGCAGGTGCTTTTTATGTCTTTGACTCTTTGCTCTTTGTGAAATTGAGCATGAACTTTTTCGCTTCTTGTCATAGGTGGAACGAGTTGTGGGCATGGTTGAAGGAGCAGTTTTAGTTGTTGATGCTGGTGAAGGTCCTCTGGCACAGACAAAATTTGTTCTTGCAAAGGCCTTAAAATATGGTCTGCGGCCTATACTTCTTCTAAATAAAGTAGACAGACCTTCAGGTACCTCTGCAGATAAGTTAAATTGTAAATTTTTTATGCTGTTAAAAAATTGGTGTCATGTTTGATTACTTTCTTTTCCTTCCTCTATTTTAGCAAATTGTGCTCAGTTAACTATGTGGTAAAAATAATACTACTGCACATTTTAGGTCTTTTAGACCTTTAATTTTAACTAAAATGATAAGTCTTTTAGGATATTTGAACTACATATTCCAATATTATCTTACTCTCTCCCTCTCTCCTAATTTGAATAAAAAAATAAAATAAAAAGAAATTAAGGGTAAAATGGTACCTACACCATTTTCCTTAAAAACATATAAAATGGGCGGGAGTAAATTTTTACATGTAATTTTGGCTTACTGTTGATTTGATGGAATATTGATGCAGTTTGAAGATGCATTATGAATATGTCATTGATTGGAGGGTGTTTGATTGGATAAAAGGTATTTAAGATGTTAGATGCCTACGAACCTTTAGAAGTTATGGATGATAGAATTGTGATTACACACTACAACTTCGAATCTTCACTTCATGGTTTACCAATTGCTGGTGAAATTTACTGTGTCTGTAGAGTAAGATTGGTGAATGTATATTGGATAGGTGGGCATCCTTGAATAACAAAGTAAGGTACAGAATATCTGGTTGTCCCTTTTGATGTCATATACATGAACATGACCGAGCAAGTTAGTGCTTATTGCTTAATGCACACTAAAAGTTAAGATAAAAAACTTTCTATAGCCATTTAGTTGAAAAGCACTTGGGCTGATAATTTATCTGGTTGCACGTGCTTTGTTAATATGATTTGCAAAAGTTTTCAACATACTGTAATCTTAATGCTTGAGAAGAGTACTATCTGGTTAATCTCCTTTTTGAATATTGTTTGTGTAGTTACCGAGGAAAGATGCAGTGAAGTCGAGAGCCTTGTGTTTGACCTTTTTGCAAATCTTGGTGCCACAGGTATTTTACAGGTTCCATTGAAAGTTTAACTTGTTTTTTACTCAATTTTAGTTATTATCTCATTTCATTGGTAATTGGTGCTCAGAGGAGCAGTTAGAGTTCCCAGTTCTTTATGCTTCTGCGAAGGAAGGTTGGGCTTCATCCACTTACACAAAAAGCCCACCAGAGGATGCGAGTAACATGTCTGAATTGCTTGATGCAATCATACGACATGTTCCTCCACCAACTGCTAGCCTTGATGCACCTTTTCAGATGCTGGTTAGTGCTGAAACATTTATGTTTCAATCATACCTATGCTTGGTGCAGTTTCTGCTTGTGAAATTATCAGTTAATGCATTTCTTTGTAATGAGAACAAGCTAGTATCTTCCCCATTTATGATGATCATGGAGAAAATATTGATTACCAGGACATCTAATTCTTTGTTTGCATGAAATAATTTTCTACAGTAATTTGTGCAATAACTGGACTAGGGATATCCTCCAAAAATTGTGTTATTGCTCATTTGAAATCGACTTTGCTTTACTTTTTCTGCCACTTTAAGTTTGTCTTCATTACCATTTACCAACACCCAATCGTCATGGTTAGCAAAATGCAGAAGCTGTTGATTTTCTAAATTATATTTTGCTATGTAGAATTTATCATAGAACTTTGAGCTTCCTTCAATGAATTTGTGGGATCAGGGGTTGCAGATATTAAAAATCAAAGTTGTAACATTCACAAGATTATGGTTTAATAAACTAAAGAATGAGGAGCAAATTGAAATAAAGTTTCAACAACTACATTTAGGTAGTCACATGGTGGTAAGAAGGGGTTGAGTTACTGTGCTGAAGCATATTTTATCATGACTGCATGGCATATATTCAGCAATGAGCCATGTATAATCTAGCTAGATAGAATTTATAATTCAATGAGATACAATGTACAATCACATGGTTGTAAAAAGGGGTTGAGTTACTGTGCTGAAGCGTTTTTATCATGACTGCATTGCATATATTCAGCAATGAGCCATGTATAATCTCTCTAGATAAAATTTATATTCAATGAGAACCAATGTTCAATCTAGATGTAATAAGTTAGATAAAAGTAAGTTTTTTTTTCTCTATATAGCAATCGATAGGTTGTATAGAATTCAATGTGAATGCTAGCGATGGCCTCAATTTAAATTAGCAATAAAAAATCATAGTGATGATTTATTAAAGGTATGTTGAATGGTATAGTGTGTATAATTCATCGATTAACTATTTAGTGGTGGTACTAGTGCAGTTCAATGATAGATAGTGCTAGTGTCATTCAACGATGGACCAAGTTCAATTTAGCAATAAAAATGTTAGTACAGCAGTACATCATGATAAGCGCAATCAGCACTTGAGCTTCTAGTGGTGAAAGGGGAATGGTGTGTTTCTGTGCAAGGCAAAGTCTTTGTCGAGCCATTACACGGCTCACAGCATGGTGGCATGGTGTGCTCCATATTGAAGCATGGGTCACCATTCCACTATACATATATATATATATATATATATATATCTAGGTATTTGACGTCTTGTCACAAATTATATTAATATGAAAATGATCTAATCTGTGCATTGCTTGACTGGTGGAATGGCTAAACCCTACACAGTTCCTTTACTCTATTAAAGTGCATAGTTAAAAAAATGGCCTTCAAAGAGGTGCAAATGGGACCATTGTGTGCCTTTTACAACTAGAGGGGGTCTTTGGTCATGTATTCAGTAAACATGGATGTAAATTTGAATGTGCAATATAGTGTGAGCTTTTTCTAAGATAAGTATAAATGAATCGTAATAATTTTTGACTTTTTAATGCTTATAAATATATAGAACCTGGTGTAACGCTTGATCCCATATGAGATGAATATGATTATTTTTTAGGGTGTACGGTCTTAGAGACTGTAAATCTTTAAATTTTATATAAAATAGAGCTTTTAATTTTTTATTAGGTTAATTTAAGAAAGGAAACGTTGCTGAAAGTTATGGTTGTTGCATTAAATAATTATGTATTTATAATTAACTTCATTATGGGTTCACTTAAAGATGTGGTACTTCTTTTGGTCACATCAAGCTTTCTTGGTGTCTTTTGCAGGAAGTCCTTTAAGATATGTGTTTTTTGTTCCAGTAATTTCATCTATTATTTATTATTTATTTAATTAAGGGGTTTATAATATTCAAATGGGTTTATACCATGCATTTGTCCTTTTACAGAGGAACCTTGAGAAAGTTGTCTGATAGATCCTTTCAGGTGTCTATGATGGAAAGAGATAACTATGTTGGGCGGATCCTCACTGGTCGTATCCATTCTGGCATTCTCCAAATTGGTGATAGAGTGCATGGGCTTCATAATACAGATTCTGGGATTGTCAAACTTGAAGAAGGGAAGGTTTGAGGCTTTGCTGGATGTGATTTAACACCATGAAAATGATTTACTTGAATTTGTGATTATATTGTGTTTGCCAATATTGTGAGCATTCAGAAGATACTAGGTTTAGATTGATGGATCTATGTATAGTGTTGTTGGGTTAGTAAACTTGGATACACTTGTAAGTTGTAAGAACTCTTTAGCTTGAATGCACTGGGAGCAAGAGGAAAGTAACATGAAACTGGAAAAAGAAGAAACAAATAACTTGGTTACCCTTGAAGTCATACACTTCATGTTTTAAACTTGTTTCAGATGTGTAATAATGTATGAATATTGCAAGGGAGGAAGTGCTGTTCCGTGCAAGATTATTTAAAATGGTTAACAATATGCAAAGAGTGGTGAGAAGAATAGTTGCCCCCTAGATTTCATTTTGTTCCTCAACTAACTCCAATTCAATATATTAATTCGCGTGAAAGAAAACAAATTGAATAAAACAAAATATTGAGATGTGGAAGCCATTATATATATGACTAAAATTGATGTTATACTATATATGGTACCATGCAGGAGAATTAAAATTGTGACGAAAAAAATCCATAATTCCTTTTCCTCTTGTCGTGCGTATGTTTCTGGGAAATTAAATGGATTTAGTATGCTAATAATGGTTACTTCATTCGTTATGTTATGATTTACGATGGTCTCTATTCATTTTTGAAGGTTGTCAAGCTGATGAAAAAGAAAGGCATGAATATTGTATCAGTTGATAGTGCTGGTGCTGGCGATATAGTGTCAATAGCTGGGTTATCTAGCCCTGCAATAGGGCACACGATAGCAACTGTCGAGGTATTTCCATTAATTTATCCCTCTTCTTTCCTAATACACACACTATGAATATTTTTATTCTTGCAACTTTTGCTATTCCCTAAGGCTCCATATAATTCACATAAAAAAGTTGGGATGCTGTTTTACTTGTTTCCAGTTAGTTTTGAACAGATCAAGGCATCAAGTATATGTTCTTGATGGCATGGTTTGTGACTTTATTGCAAGATTGCACTTAGGATAGTTGGTTAACTTAGGGGTTGCTTCTAATGGGGGAACAATGTCTTCATGTTTAGATTTTTAGTTTGGAAGTACACATATACATGACTAACTTTATTGAAGCCGGTTGTGAAATTGAACCACACATGAAATTGTTTAAATTGAAAACGATCGTACTACTTGTAATCCCTCGCGCGGTCCCTTTTAGATGCCCTTATCCAATTCGTCCTAACTGATGTCTCTGGCTTTGTTTTAGGTCTTGATTGCGTTGCCTACGGTAGAGCTCGACCCCCCCACCATTTCCATGACTTTTGGAGTGAATGACTCACCATTAGCTGGTCGAGATGGAACATACGTAAGTATATCGTTGATCCTTAATTCTTTTTTGTTTCATATACCTGTTACCTTCCCAACATCTGGCCCTTTTGGACTTTGTTCCCTAGCTTCACAATGTTTAAGTTGCTTCTGACTTTTGACCTGCATGAATAATAAATTATGTCGAGACGACTACTGGTTTCCATGGCATCAATTTTATGCTTACTGGGCCTGCATTTTGATGTTTTGAGTTGTGAAAGTAGAGGCTCTATTGTTGGATTGGATGGGCACTCCTCTTGCACTTCCCGTTCATGGTTTTATGTTTTTTTCAACCAAATCTTCCTTTCATTTTATCCTATAATTTTATTATCATTCAATATCTGAGTTAATTTTCATGACATGCTTGGCCCATGAACTTTTTTCATTGCAAGGTGAATCCTAAATTCATTGATGCACTGGAATTCACTGGACATCAGATGTGCTGAATATTGACAATGTTCTGCTCTGTATGAATGTAGTTGACTGGAAGGCAAATTGGTGATCGCTTAATGGCTGAAGCTGAAAGAAACCTTGCAATAAATGTTCTCTCTGGTACATCTGACTCTTATGAAGTTCAAGGGAGGGGAGAGCTTCAGTTGGGTAAAGTTCTCATGATCAGTATTTTCTAGGTGTACGAATTTTCATTTCATCTTCTGATTTATAAAGCTTATAACTCCTCTTTTTAAACAGGTATCCTAATTGAAAACATGAGGCGTGAAAAATTTGAGCTTTCTGTTTCACCTCCTAGAGTCATGTGAGTTCTTCCCTTGAGTTATTCTTTTTCATCACTATAACTGTAGTGTGAGAAAATGAACTGACAAACTTGGTGTTGTCTTCACTAAAATGTAAAGGCATTTTCCCCCATTTTTACATTGGTAAATAAAACAAGATAGTGTATTATATGCTAGAGACTTGATAAATTAAATATTTAGTTCTTTTACTCAGTCATTGAAGTCCTGCCATATTGTTCTTATACCAATGAGACCACAGTTTGAAGCTTTTCCAAAAACTCACAGCTTCCAACTTTTTTCTTAAATACGTGAATTTGTATCCTCTTAATCTTATCAATTTTTGTTCTTTCTGAGTATTGTAGGCTAGGTTTTCTTACTTTTTGCCATTTTCCCATAAAACACTGACAATGAACAACTTCCAAACATGCAGTATATAAAGAATGTTCTCTCTTTAATATGTATTATGGATGCGCAATATCAATCATTCAGATTCATAAATCATAAGCAAACCATTAAGTGGAAGCTTCTTTAAGTAGTTCTATTTTTAAAGATATGGCTGTTCTCTGTAATTCATCAGGTATAAGTTTGAAAGTGGGCAAAAGCTGGAGCCAGTTGAAGAAGTTACTATTGAGGTGATAGCATGGAAGAAAATATTTTAGTGCCTAAAAGCCTTCCATAATTCCAATTAGTAATTTGTATGTCGTTTTGTCAGGTAAATGAAGAGCATGTGGGTTTGGTTATGGAAGCTCTCTCCCATAGGCGAGGTGAAATTACTGACATGGGTCCAGTCCCTGGCAATGTTGGTAGGAGTAGAATTTGTTTGACTTGTCCTTCCAGGTGCATAACATTCCCTATTCTTTTCCCATACTCTGTATGTTTCGTACCTCTCTTTTGTACTTGGTGCATGTCTTTTGGAAATAACTCATTATGTTGTCTTAATTTGCATTTGTTTTAAACAATTTTTTGGGCCAAATATGGTATCTATGCATGTTTATTTAACTTTTGAAAATTGACTTGGAGCACCTTTTTCATTCAGTGTGATTTATTAATGTGCCCTTTATGTTTCATTTATGTGATACAGGGGATTAGTTGGATATAGATGTGTTTTCAACAGTGATACTCGAGGCACTGGATTTATGCATCGTGCATTTCTGAGTATGCCTCTCCAACCATTTTTATGGCTATTTTGTTAGAGTTCTCTGCCTTTTCTTTTTAGCTGATTATACTGTATTTCATAGCTTCTTTTTCCCTTGAAAGGGACCTTCAACTAAGCTGATTTATTTTTACATGCACTGTGTCTGATGTCTCTTATATTTTGTGGCTTTGCCATTCCAGTGAGAATGTGAGTTATTATCTCTGAATTTCAAGATATCTTATGAACCTCACTTTCCAAATTCTTTTTTTCACCAGGAAATTAAGTTTTGTAGTTTTTTTTTTTTGATGGTTGGTGGTGTTGATAATTTATTTTCTTGCTTTTGCCTTTTGCTTGGGATGTGAGTTGCCACATGCTGATTTAGTTTGACGTATATATTTGTTTATGCAGAGTATGAGAAGTACCGAGGCCCTCTTGGACATGTTAGAAAAGGAGTACTGGTACATTTAGAAGTTACCTCAACTGATATTACTTTTTTAATTATTTCAATAACTTGTATTACTTTTTTATTTTGTCATCTGTGAACATTTTACGTCTTTGGGTTTGTGTCCTTTTCACAAACTTCTTGCTTGTAGCAGTACATTGTATCATCCAAGTATAGTAAATGTGCATTTATGTAATTGCAATCAGCATAGGATTTAGAACTGGGAAAATTAGAGGCTTTGCATCCATAGCTTGTTCAGGATTTGAGTCTTACTTTCCAACCTTGATATATTATTGCCCAGGTTTTTCCAATTCAATACTAGGTTCCCTGAGTTTAAGCCATGCTTAGCTCTTAGATTTCTTTCCTGATATATTTATTCCCTAAATTTATCCGAAGGTTTTTAAGGTAGGGAATACTGTTGCCAATTG
>MAYD01637565.1:0-10577 GCA_001909325.1 Ruellia speciosa
TCGACTTGGGAACTTGAGTCAGATATTCGGATTAGATATCCTCATTTGTTCCTAGAATGAAGCCTTAAGTCTCTTTGTGTGTGACTTTCTGCTTATGTGTGGATTGTATGAATCATTCCACTTGAATGTTATGATTAATTCCATTGCTCCTTGATGCTCTAGCATTCATGGCATTGCATATCATAATGCACTTCCTTCGGGAAAAATTTTATGAAAGGAATGAAATAGCCAAATAGGCGAATCATTCAGGGCAATGTCCCAATTTTAAATGCATAATTTAAAGATGCATAATGATGATGATGAAACATGTAAAGGTACGTCCATGTAACGTATAAAGGCATGTTGGTGATTTATGTATGTATAGAGGTGCCTGCAGCTCCGCCTAAAGGCATACGTAAATAACTTATTATGTGATATGAAGAACTTAAAGTCGTCATAATACCGACTTTAGATTTCTACCTGCGAAGGTAATAATATCAAAATGATTTCCAAAACTTCTCAGCCACGGAGGCGAGAAAATGATATCCCTTGAATTCAATGCATATGAAACTGATTCTTGAGAAATCAGTAACCCGTATGTCACGGGAAATCTATGATGAATGATTGATGGCTATGATGAATCCCTTGGGATAGGGATAATGCGCGTCTATTAGCTCGTGTGTTAGCTCTTAGACCTTAGAACCAATGATGCCCTAGTATTAACTGTTCCGCTTAGAAACTTAGACAAGTCCTCAGATCAGATTGCCAGATCTTCAGTAAGGCAGATGTCAGATTTTCAGTGGTTCAGTTGAGCAGAGTTCAGGGTATCAGTTGTACAGTTGTTCAGATGATCTGAATCGAAGTGTCAGTTACACAATTACTGAGAATCTGTGTGCAGTAAATCAGCAGATTAGTCAGATTCAGAGGCGCAGTTTTCAGCATGACAGTGGTTTCAGCCAGTAAACCCGAGGACGGGATTAACCCAAGTGGGGGAGAGTGTAATACCCGATGTTATGACTTTCCAAAAATGAGCAAAAATTTTTCGTGAATATAATTAAGTACAATAATTATATTCAGATGCGAAAGGTCCGCTACAGAATCCCAGAATCACCCACAGCTGTGAATTCGATTGGGCTCGATTCCCAAATAAGTCCAATAAATTGGCTCGAGACCCAAATGAGATTCGATGATGCTCAAAAGTTACTGACATACTAAATATCTTCATATTAGAGTGTCAGTAAAATTTGGAATGATTCCGAGCACCCAATCTATCCGTCTGAAAAATCGGTCGGGCAACGAATGACCCGATAAGGCTCGATTATGAGAACAGTGATTCAACAGTCAGTTGGCGACGTTTAGAAGTTATGGACTTCTTTATGACCATTAATGATGGACGTCAGAAAAATTTGAGAGTAAACGGATCGACGGAACTCTTCGTCAGTAAGATCGAATTTTGATACGCGTCGAATAAATCGCGTAAGAATAATTTATTTCCAAAGGGGAAATAAATTAAAATGAAGTTTGGGAATAAAAATTTATAAGCCTTTTAATAAGGAAAGGCTGAAGTCGAAGGCTTAAGTCGAAGGAAGGCTGAAGTCGAAGGCTAAGTCGAAGGCCTTGCTGAAGTCGAAGGGAAAGTCGAAGGCCAGGCTTAAGTCGAAGGCTAAGTCGAAGGCCTTGCTGAAGTCGAAGGGAAAATCGAAGGCTAGGCTTAAGTCGAAGGCCTATTTGAAGGCTAAGTCGAGGGCTTAAATTAAAGTTGTTGGTGGGAGACAAGTACATTGGTTTTGGGAAAATGTGTAATGATTATGCTGGAAATGCATTTAATGTGGGGAAATAAGCCACTGAAGCCTTAAGTCGAAGGCTAAGTCGAACATCAAGCCTTAAGTCGAAGGCTTAGTCGAACGTTAAGGCCTTATTTAAGGCTTAAGTCGAACACTTTAAGGCCTTAGACAAATTTCTTAATTTTTAAGTCTGAGGCTGTATATAGCAATTTTGCTGGGACCACTTATTTATTAGGCATTGTTGGGTTTTATTTCTTATATTACCCACGCCTCCCAAGAAAAATACTAAGTGTTTCTCAAAATTCTCCCAAACTATATACTATCCTTCTACACATCCGTTGGAAATTGTTGGAGGATTTGAGACCCAAGCACATATTATTACTCCATTCGACGAGGTGAGTTTGGATTATCAATTCATTTTTACATACCACCAAGTATGAAAAATCACAAAGATGATAAAATGGACAGCTGCTACCTACAGCCCATGAGAAATGTAATTTTGAGCTTCATTTATGAATGATCTTGTTAAGGAAACATAAAGATTATGAATGTTAGAATTTCTCCGGTCATGATTGTCTTCAAAATAAGAATTGAGACTTAAGAAATGTTGGACATGTTCTTGATGTTCATAAGATCTTCAAGTGTTCTTGAGAAAAAGATGATTTGATCGATATTGGGTTGTTGGAAGAGTTGTTAGTGGAAACATAAGGAAATTTCCACTAACACCTTTAAAGAATATAATAATGCAAAAGATGGTTAATGGGCCTCTTGGACATGTTATTAGATTTTAATTAATTCATTGGACTTGAATTAATTAAATTGTGGGCTTGGACATTAAGATTATTTTTAAACCCAATTAAGTTAATTAATTATCCTAGACAATATTATTATTATTGTCTAAGTCTTTCAACTAATTAGACCGGATAATTAATATTATTTCGCCTCGTAGGTGAACCCGAATCCGACTCTAGCCGTTTAGATCGTGTTCGTGATTTCCAGTGAAGTTTTAGAAGATTGTTGATAAAGGTATGGAAGCATGCATCGGGCAACAATAAGTCCCACTTAATTTCTAAAGTACCGATTATTATTCGATCGGGTAAATTTAAATTAAAGCGCATGTCATGATTTAATTTTCGTGCCTTTAATTTTTATTATGCAATCTTCTTATGATGAATGATATGATTTGTTCTATGTGATTATGTGCCTTGCTTGTCACTTTGCATAAATAACCATATTATGAAATTGTCATCGCATGCAATTTATTAAGCCTGCCTTATGGCTAATGGCACATACAAGTGATAACCCAATGACGATGAATTATGTAATATTGCATCCCTAAAAGATGTAAAAATGTAAAGTGAAAGACTGAGTTGATTAAGCTTTCGGGTTGATCGCCTTAAACTTTGTGCAATTTAATAAGTCCCTTATGATGTTCTGTTCTACTCATCGGGGGTAGCTCCCCTTACATGAGGTTTGCCGGTGATTTAAGAGTAGCGTGAGAATGTGAACTCATGAACTAAGTTCCTTCTCATACCTGTTGATGCTACCACAGTCCGGACATTAAGATTAGGTGATTCCGTCTGTCCCGAACTGTCGTATGCAAATGTATGATTATTCCACTCATGACACATTTGATATTCTCGCACTGGTAGAGCACGCTATGTGGGGACTGTCCGCATTGTACGCGTTGATGGTGTCCTGAGCTGTGCCACAGGTGGTTCGTGTGGAGACAAATGTTAAACTATACGTATAAATTGGCTAGCAGTTCCAATAATAAATACGTATGGCGCTTAGATCTCCGCCATGTTTAGGAGACATTGTCGCATGATTTCAGAACCATGTACTTAAGCTGCTCATCGCTTACTCGTTTTGAAGCTATACATTGCACCACATGATTTATGAACTTATGCCTGTTGCATAATTTTAAATTGACTCGTGGCTAATATTTATGGATATATTGCCCTCGATGTCTCATGATTGTATGGATTGCTTACTTGCATTGTATGACTTTCCGTACTTAGTCTCGCGACTAATGATGCTTCATGATGCATCTCAGGTCAATGCGATGGTCGTGAGGACGTACCTCCGACACAGTGATGACAGGGGATCAGGTTACTACCTGATGGTTTTTGTGAGGGCGAGTGAACCCTTTTGTTATGTCTCGTCCTAACCTTTTTGGTTGCAGGTGTTGATGAACACGAAGACCTTTAATTATGTTTTGAACTAATGTAAATATTCGTCAGCTTGTATTAAATAGCTGAGTCCCGGTGTGGGACAAGTACTTCAATACTTCCGCTTGTAATAATTTTATTTTATGATTATTGCATTATGTGTTTCCAGTTTTATTCAAGCATGAGCTGCAATCGTACGAGACCATGTTTCCGGAAAGTACAGTATTAATTGATAGGATGAGATCATGTTTAGCCTTTAACCGAGCTTAATGTAAGGTTTAGGGTTAGATTCCATATTAAGTTAGGTGTGGCGGTGACGTGTCCAATTTATGGAAATTGGGGCGTTACATTCATTTCCATATATAGATCTTTAGAAGGCTTTTGAGAAAATGCACAGCCATTGCTCTGGCCTTCAATTCAAATTCAAAATATGAATCTGAACTTAACAGTCATGTATGTTAATTATTTCAAGAAATAATTAATTTAATTGTATTGTCAGCTTTTATCAAGACTCATGACCCACTTGACCTAAGTGCCTTATCAAGATTAATTAGTTAAGCGTATTACTAAACACGATTCATAAGGATGATTTTGCTCCTAACTCAAAGTTATAAAAAAGGGTGGTGGGCTAGACGGAATTGTGCCACGACATACGGCCTGGTGCAATCCGGATATGCCTGGTCATATGGGGGGCGACTTAGGGGACGCGCCGTCTTCTTTTTTTTTTTTTTAAATTATTGTTAATTTAATTTATCGAATATAAAATTTAATTAATATTTATAATTACCAAATATGATTATAATTTTTTGTAAAATTATTGATTAATTTGTGTTAGTTAAAATTAACAATAAATTCGTATTTAGAAATGTAAAATTAGACCTAATTATGGTTAATAATTACCAATTAGTTAATAATTATACCATTTCATACGTATGATACAATGTTGACGCATATTTTTAACTTTCTTCATAATTACCGTAAATTTATCCAAATCACCATTTGTAATTTTCTATGCCCCCTCGTAGATACGACCCTCAATTTGACGATACTGCGAGTCAATATTCCTCCCCTTGTACAAATGATCGTCCTTTGTGAATATACTAGTAGTACTGCGAGGACGATCATTTGTATAAGTGAAGGAATATTCGCTCGTAGTATTGTCGAATCGAAGGCCGCATCTATGAGGGTGGAGGAGATTACAAATGGCGATTTGGATAAGTTCACGTTGATTATGAATGGAGTCAAGAATATGCATCAATATGGTATCACACGCATGAAATGACAATTATTACATAATTATTAACTATAATTAACTCTAATTTTATACTTTTGCATATTAATTTGTTGTTAATTTCAACTAACATAAATTGATCAACAATTTTACAAAAATTCATAATTAATCCTAATTGGTAACTATTAACTTTAATTAAATTTTATAATTAATAAATTAAATTAATAATAAATTACCTTTTTTTTAAAAAAAGGAGACAGGGTGTCCCTTGGGGGAATATGGCCAAACGGCGGGCGCAATTCCATCTTGCCCTGCCATCCATTTTTTTTAAAAATTTTGAGTCAGAGGCAAAATCGTCTTTAAAGGAACAATATTTAGTAATTTAGTTAATTAATTATTATTATCAAACCCAAATTATTTAGGGCGTCACAACCCATTAAGTAGTACCAATTTGACGCATGCGTGGCCATTTTCTTTTAGTTTGATGTAATAATTAATGCACTTATAAAGTATGTTTTACTTTATCAATTTTTCGATGTGGGACAAGGTGTATCCCACAATACAACTAATATTCCAACAAAAAGCACATTAAAAAAACCTATCTAAATGGTCCTTTTTTAAAGTGTGGGGAGAGAAATTAAAGTATTTTATAATGGTGAAGAGGGAAAATTAATTTTTACGATTTCTTTATGGGAATATTTTATGTGGTTTAAAGATCTGATGGTCACCCTAGATAATCGAATGAAGACCACAAGAAGATTAGGTGATCAGATAAAGAGCTTATCGGACATAAGGTTTTGCAAATTACCGTGGGATGGATCAAATGAGTATCTTGAAGTTTATTCTACAATCAAAGCACCCATCGGGGTATAAGAGGAGGTCAAAAGTAAGAAATCAACAGTTGATAGAAATCGGCATACGAGGTGCTCGATAGAAGCATCCATCGAATGGGATGAACAGTTGATTTTTGAAGCCACGTGTCTTTTCAAGAAATCGACAGTTCCATTATTCCATTACAAACCCTTATAAATAATTCTTTTTGCATTAGAAAAAGCTCACACAATCAGCCTACAGTTAATGATGATTTGTACACCCTTTATAGGATAGAATTAGTGTAATTGTCTTAAGACTTTAATTCATTTTGTACTCTTTTTTTTTCCCATCATTATCAATATCAATACAAGAATTTCTCTTCTTTGCATTAGTACGAAATCATAATATATTTTGTAGTTGCTCACTTTTGGGCAACAAATTAGCGACCATAGTAGGAGGTGGACAACCACCCCTTTCGATAAATTAACGACAAAGGGTTCTTCGACACTTGGACGTAATCCAATCAAAATATTCACCCATTTTAAGACTTTGGTCAGGGAGAACTATATTGCATCCAAATATGACTACAAATCAGAATACCTCAGTAATTAATACGCCAGACATACCTTCGGGAAACGGCCAAAACACTGGCCTCCCCGTGATGGCCCAAAATAGCGCGATACCTGATAAGCCTTCGTTAATACTTTCACCATGAAGCATAAATGATGGTTGAAGGGAATATTCAGAAGAAAACTTGATGAAAAATAGCACTCTGTTACATAGAAATGCGTGACTAAACTGACAAGAGGCTAAGGTGAAATTAATGGTGTTATTGATGCAAATTGCAGGAAAAAGACATAAAGGAAGGAGAAAAGGCAAAAGTGCGCTCGTGATGTTGCTCTTTGCGACTGATCTCGCGAATTTAGGCATTCGCGGATTTGTGGATTCGCGAGAAGAGGAGAAATATAGCTCACATGAAGCAATTACTTCAAACGCACATGTTGGCATATGGGGGCTTTAACCGTTTAGTAACTACCAAAATACTCCAGTCTGCTTATAAATACTTAGCATTCAATGAAGGTGAGAGACATCAAAAATCATACTATAAATACTTAGCATTCAAAGAAGGTGAGAGACATCAAATATCATACCAATAGATTACGGAGCTTAGATATAGGAGATAGATAGAATTTACATTTAGGTTTACTTCCAAGCAGTTAGAGATTAAAATATGAGTAGCCTACTTCACTCAAGCATGGGTTAGGAATCAGTAGGAGGCTTTTGTACTTGAGATTTATTGTACTCGATTGGATCTAGAATAATACAATTAGTTTCACTAGTCTAAAGAGTTTTCACATTCTTGATTCTTAATTGCATTGGCAATGCTTGGTAGTCGTAGTAGTTATCAAGTAGTTATGCGATCTGGTCAGTTGTGATTATTCTTTGGCTAAGAACTGAGTTGTGAAGTTCTTTGGACAAGTTTTCGAACACACGAGTTATCAATTAAAGGCCGGATGCTTGAAGATGAGGTTCAAATTCAGGAGAAGTATAATTTGTGAGAGATGTAGCAATCCTCACTATTGTACTTGTTTGCTGAGGCTGTGACGTTGGATTAAACGCCTAAAGAACATATGCTTAATTCCTATAGACTGGTAAGCTAGATCCATACATACATCCATGAATAATCGAGGTGCAGTTTCTCAGTACAATACCTGCATCTTTATTTTTTTTCATTGAATTCGAAGCCAATTCTCATTTGTAGTAGAACATAGTTTCATGAAAACCAACACAATGTTTACTTTCTATACTTGTCACTGAATACTGACCTGAACAAACACATATAAAAAGCAGTTCACTCCTTGTGGAGATTAGACACACTCACCTTTAAAAAAGGAATTCACAGGATTTTTTGATCACCGCTTCCACCTTGACTACAACTGGACAATTAGTTATCTGAAAAGGAAGTCGAGCAATTATTTAATGGGCCTATGACTAAAAGTGAGCTTAACAAAACTTAACATAAATAAAACCTAGTCAGATCAATACTTGACGATCTGATGACTAGAATTAATGAAATGGTTAATAATCGGGTACGTGAAGACATGGTCCAATTTGAAGAAGGTTTCCATGGGCAGGCGGAAGCTGGTACTTCTAGGCTAAGACCCCCCTTACAGCTTATCCAAACAACATTCCCCTTGGCAGTCAGAGGGAGACAACCATGGGCTTTTAGCGCCTAAGGTACCACCCCTAGGTCTAGTTCATTCCTAGACATTTTCAAAAGGAAAATGCAAACCAATACCGTCCCCCTTCACAACCAATAAGTTCACCCATGCATGGGGGCATCCCTCCACCACCACCAGTTCATCAACTAGAGGATTGCGAGCTTGTAGAACAATTCAAAGATAGATAGAAGGCCCATCGAAGGCTAGGACCCGATAGACCCCTAATTGATCTTGAAGCCCTAGCCGGGGCTTTAAGGCAATATTTCGGTATCAACTTAAGACCGATACCCCTATATCAAAAGCCCTTGCCCGAGGCTATTGTACGAAATAACCCTATACCAAGAGTACTAGGGTCCTAGCTTTTTCTACGTTCTCTGAGAAAGATGCCGCTTCGACAATCGAACATGTCGGGCAATTCACAACATAGTTGGGGGAATTAACTAACAACCTGTATTATAAAATGTAGTTATTTTCTTTACCCTTGACAAAAACTGTATTTAAGTGGTTTGTTAACCTTTCCCCGTGGCATTTCTAGCTATGGGAGGATATGGAAACTGCATTCCATAATCGTTTCTTTAACCTAACACCCACTGTATCCTTGATAGATTTGTTAGAAACCAAACAAGGGACCAATGAGTCGGCAGTCAAGTACATAGAAAGGATACGGTGGTTAAAAGGTAAGTGTCAGGCGATTATCGAGGACTCTGAGCTGGTTCCTATAATGGTGTGAAACATGGTCCATATCTTAAGCCTTATCCATATCTTAAGCTTCAGCCAAAGATGGCTAAATGGGGTCCCATGTGAGAACTTCAAGATCAATCAGATATTGAAGCCATTGATTTTAACGTATCAAAAGTCGATTAAATTTTCGACGCCTTACTCAAGGGTGGTCAAATCCGAATTCCTAGAGGCTAGAGATTGGCCACTCTTGAAGAGATTAATGGAAGGCCATATGCAAATGACACAATTCATATAGACACTCCACATTAGAGTGAGGTCTCTTCCAAAAAGAAATTCATAGGGCACTTAAAAGTGGGTGCTTGAAGTATTTCAATATAAGGGTGGGCGATTGGCCATTCGCGTGATCTATTTCTATGTGGCAACGATAGGGTTACAGGGCCTGATAAGGGGAAATCACAGGCAGATAGGGCCAAATGTTTAGGCCCGATTGCCAATCTAGCGCAACACTTGTAACGCCCCCAAAATTCATAAGCCTTTGGGCTGCGTTACCGTCGTATTAGCCGTCCTAAACTGGTGGCCAGTCAGTCTAAACGTTCTAATACAAGGTGTACGTATCTCAATTGTCAGAACAACTGTAATAAGTAATTTACATTAACCAAAAATATTTATACAAAGATCAGTACAACATATTCTCAAAATGTATCCATGATATTCTTTCATTATAGTCCGCTCAGAACCCATCCCTGCGTGCAGCTGCGTCTCTGGAAGGATCTACACACACAACTACACACAAGGGGTCAGTACTGAGTACTGAGCAACGGAATACACGAGTAGGGGAAACGGGGTAACAAAGATATAATCATCACAGCGCATAACAATAAATCATCCCATCATTCATACCATCGTTACATCCACACAAAGTATACACAAATGCACGTGATGCATGACCTAGCATACACCTATCTATCCTGTATGTAATGCATGCCTAAGCCGGCATCTAAACCTGTGGGATAGGATTCCAGCAACCCAAGGTAACTGCACGTCACCCTCCAGGGTATGCTTTTCCAGCCGTATATCAACCCGTGTTGTACCGCAGGACCGGGCCACCCTATATCAACCTGCTTAAACCATAGGACCGGGTCCCCTACATCGACCTGCCACAGGACCGGGTCAGCATCCTCAAGATGATGACATCACATCACCCTCTAAGGTGCACCAGGAATCTACCCGAAAACCTCCGCCTATGGTCTGGCGAATACCCCGCCTATGGTCCGGCGAGCATCAACCTGCGAATCGTCGCTATGAAACAGATACGTGGATTGACTATAGCGCCAACCCACGGGAATCGTAACATAATAACGCTCAACCACGTACCAGCATACATACCTCTCACGGTACCAAAGCCTATCTAGGCTATTCGTCGGGTAATATCCCTAAATTATTCCATCCTCATTATTCAATCCAATATGTTCTCATTACCAAGTCCATCTCCTCAATATTACTTGTCGGGAATGTCATTATCAAGTTCATTCTTACCAATTCTTAGGTCCAACAAATATCTACACCTGCTGGGAACTTTATACGGAATCCCGGTTCCAGTAAATATTATAACATCATAACCACAAAGTCTTCGGAAAGAACACTGGGCTTCCTATCCATGGCCAGGACTCATATGCCAGGCCACATGGTCATCACT
>MAYD01637724.1:0-11114 GCA_001909325.1 Ruellia speciosa
GAGGAGGAAATAGTTGAAGATGTCATTGGAGCCAGATTCCATGAAGAAAAGGGATCGTTTCACCAAGTTATGATCAATTTGGTTGCGTTCCACGAGTGTTTGGAATTGTTGAAGCTGAACCTGGATTGGCGTTACTCCCTGATAATTAGAATCTTACAGAATTTAGTGGCCAATATAACATCCTTAGTATAAGTTTAGGGGAATAAAAAAGGGTGCAATTTTCATACCAAATCATTGTTTGTTGCGAGTAAAACCCCACTACCAGCACTGGCGAAATTGAGGCCATTGGGCGGGTAATTCCTCCGACTTCCATTTGCAATCTCTAGTTGCGCCTCTAGGTACGGTTTTTGCAAAGATATATGAAGAAATTGCGCTATGAACAACAAACAATCAATCAAAAAGAAAAAAGGGAAATTCAAAACGTACGAAATCCATACACACAAAGCAAATTGGAAAACAAAGTAGAGATGATGGACATACAAATGAAATCCGCCACAGTTCTTCCATTGGTGAACCGTCCGGTAGGGCGGTGAAAGAAGGCGGATCCGTAGGGCGGGAAATCAGACTGAACAGTGCAATTCCTGTTGTAGTGATTGTTACCGGCGTCGAAAATCGAATCTCCGAAAATGAAAATTGCTGGAACGTTGGAGGAGGATCCGGGTAGGGAAAGGGCGATGAAATGGATGAGCAGCAGCAAATGATGATGAGGCCTCTCCATGAATAATAATGACGATAATGAAAGAATGAAAGAGGAAGAAGCTTTGTGGTTAAATGGAGAAGGGAAGGAGAAGAGGTATAGTGGTGTAAGCAAAAAGGCTAAAGGGAGAATGACGACAAATTAAAGCTTATAAGAAAGGCAGGAGGAAGCATGAAGCATGCATGAATCATGCATGCCCCAATTCACAAACCTCATCTTTCCCGCCCATTTCTTCCTTTTATTCATGCTAATCCTCATGCCTCCCAACCCTACTTTTATTACCACAACTTTATTGCAATTTCTCAAATTATTTACCCATTAACAATAACTATCGCATTATTTTGCTACATTAAACTCAGTTGGGACTCTATAAAACTCATATCACTTTTGTGACAAATCAAGTTCCGACTTCTAAAATTCAAATTCACAACATTGGCACGAAAATGGGAATAGAAATTATCTAATTCTTAAAAATCTGATCAATTAATCTTAATTTTAAAAATAACCAATTTTAAATGCATTATTATTCATTCTCTAAAACATAATATTTTATAATTTTTCTATACATCCGTTCATTTATCAGGCATTTGATTCTACTTTGCCGAACCAACCATACCATAAACAAAGCTAGCCTTCCCTTTCAAAGGGGTGACAATGTTTGACACGACCCAATTTAAATCTAACACGAAATTTAAGAGTTAGGATGGGAGTTTTACGGGTTCGGATCATAATTGAGTTGAACCGATTTTGACCGAAAATTTTAGATCAGGTTTAGGTATGGTTTGGGTCAATCTGACTGACCCGATTGACCTATTTATATCTTATAGTTCCCTTTTATGTTAAGTAACTAGATAAAATAAAATTATTTTTTGTATACTTTATTTCCATTATTTCAATTTTTTTTTCAATTTTATATTAAATATGTAATATTTTCAACATTTATTATGCCTTTTTATTACCTGTGACAATTTAAATTTGAAATTATTATTAATTTTAATATAATACATTATCGTTTTCAATCATCCGGGTCGGGTTAGGTTCTAGTTATTCAGGTCAAGTTCAGGGTCAATAGGAAAAGATTTAAAAATTTTCGAGTCAGACGGATCGGATTCGAATTACCCGAATCACTTGTGAGTCGAGTTCGGGTTGAAGTTTTTGACCCACCAACTTAAACGGGTCAAATTTGGGTCAATAATTTTTGTGTAAGTTTTGAATTCCAACCCCTATCTTTCCGAGCCAATAACAGTGCATAGGCTAACAACAAATACAAACTTCACCCCACCGACACTGCAGGGAATCCATATGAATATTGTTGGTCTACTCGGCAAAGCTTGCAGCAAGGTAATAGTAGAGATTCCTGAATATTTCCACAATAAAGGAAAACAGCACCATGTACATAAGGCGTATGCCCAAGCAATACCTCTGATTTTCATATAATTACATTACCCAAACAAATGTGTAGATTTAGGTCTAGAATGTAGTGCATTAGACCTTATGAAACGAAAACAACTGATGCAGATAGATTAAGTTTGGAAAAATGGTCATTGTCGGTAGTAACCACTCTGGTGAGGAGGTGGATATGGAGATGGAACTGTGTAGGGAGGACGAGGCATCGATCCGGGTTGCTGGGGAGGTGCATTATAGTAGGGACCGCGCCATCCAGGATATGCTGGTTGTCCGTATTCATGGTTCATGGGAGGCTGCTGGTGCTGTGGAGGAGGAGCATAGGGATTTGGAACAGGTGTGTTGTAGGGAGGTGGCGGCGGCTGCTGATTACCGTATGGAGGTTGAGAGTATGTCGGCATGGGCTGCTGGGGAGGCTGGTATGGAGGGGTTTGGATATGGGAGGAGTTGGGGGGTATGTTACCTTGATCCACCTGTTGTTGAGGATTGGATCGTTGAGAAGGATGAGGCTGCCCTGCAGAAGAAAATGAGTAGCTAGAAGTAGTGGTTTTGCTATCCTGGAAACTAAGACCTGATAGCTGCCTCTGAACCTCTTCAATCATCTCCCGGCATTGGATATTTCTTGTCATCACAAAATCGCTGCACTGCTGCTTTACAATATTAATAGCATCCTGTTTTCACAAAAGGGCATAAGTGAGTCATCAATGATGATACAGAATTAGCGGAAATTTGTCAAAAGGCAGCCATAGTTTGGTTGTGGGCTCTGTTAAAAACGTAAGTTAAAACCTTATACAGAGATTTTGCTCTCTACTTGCTCTTATTGAAGTGCCATCATTTCTAAAAGACCACCAATTGTATAATTGAAAAGGAAACATAGTACAATAACACTATTTCTAACCCTACCAAATTCAGCTTCAAACTTGCTCTGGGCAGAGTCGTTACCTAATAAATATGGCAAGTGGCAAGCAAAAAATCATACCTGAAGCGTAACATAGAACTTCAATCCTTCGTTGATGTTATCTTTAATTTCTCGGTATTTAGCTATAGCAGCTTCAATCTGCCTATAGCCCTTTTCACGAGATGCTGGGGATTGAACAAAAGCAAGGAAATTAGAAAAATCAATACATATCAAACTCAAGTAATTCTTAGTGAAAGTTGGCAGCTCTTCAACTGGCAGAAGTATATATCTGAGTAACAAAAAATGTCACAGGTTATTTTGCAAAGTGTTAGCTGCCTCACTCATTCACTTCAATTCACCATGATACTATCGCTACAACTTCAGGAGAAGGGCATAAAATAGTGAGGGAAAAAATGGCAGTTAAAGACTTAAAGAAGAAGCCGGGAAGAAAAAATTTACATGGAACTTCCAGCATAGCAGATTAGTCCCTAAGAAATTCTAAAGGTTATTTAACAGAATAAGATAATATGTAAATTACCATATGCAATAAGAATACAGAACTAAAATTTTGATATCGCAATTAGATGCAAACTTCAAGTTCATAAAGCAACAACCTGAGAATTTCTTTGTTAGGTTTAAAAGTCAAGGATATTGCATGTGAATTGTATCTCCAGGTCATCATTCATACCTTTGTAATCTTCAAGGTTAAAGATAGCAGCGAACTCATTATTTTGGGCCTGTAAAAGATAGAGAAGATTATGCTTAGATGAAGGAATTCTTTAGCGACAAGATAAACTTCTTCCTGTGAGAGCCAGACAGATTTGCAAAGATACATCAACCTGTACGACTAAATTTAATTCATCAAAATTCACAACAAATGCAATGGCTAATAAGTACACACACCAAGCATACTGTAAAAACCTCTTTATGAAGGGAAAAGTTCCTATCAAACCTTACTGTTACACACACACACCCCCCCAAAATCACCTCTTCACAATATGACATTCTAAATACAGAAATAAAGAAATAATCCGATCCAATACAAACTAATGAAATGATTCACATCCCGCAGATGCACCCTAATTTTATCCCTAAAAACAACATCCAAACAAAGCCTACATAATCACTTAAAAATTGGATAATGAAAAACTATTTCATAAACAATCTGTATGGTGTAGAGGGAGTAAAAGTGGTAAAACCAGAAATCTAAAATAATGCTTTCTAAATTTATGAGAATATTTATCTGCATATTAAAATTTAAAATATTAGCTCATATCACAAAGAGCCAGCCACATATAAAAACATGGGAATGGGAACTTGACATGCATTAATAGCTTAAAACGGACCTGAATTTGCATTAATAACTGTTCTTGAGCTTCAAGGTTTTGAGCAATTTCTCCACAAATGTTGTCATACTTCGATATCTCCTTTCTAAAAAGATCCTCATGGGAACCGGTAAAAGTCATCAACTTCGGGAGGATATCATCCTGAACCACATACCATGAGCACAACCAAGAAGTCAAACAAAAATCTAAAATGAACTCAACAAAGCAGCAGCAGGTAAGCAAAGCACTCTGATAGAATAAAAGGTCATATTCAAAAACCGAAGATTCAATTATATCATAATTACTCTGAGCTAACTCTCACTCTTTCAATATCTTCTCCTACGAAAACGTGATGACTACAATGCAGCATATTTGCAAAAAAATCAGTTGAAAATTATGTTGCTATTTTCAATAAGCAGGATCAGATCATGGAAAGTAAAAGTATTAACAACCTGCATCTACCACGACAACATTAACAAGACTGCTCATGCACAAAAAGGATCTATATTGTAAGACCAATAACCATATTCCACGACTCACGAAGATTGCCCTGCTTAAAGATATAGAACCCAAATTGGGGTCAGGAGTGTAGAAATACATTAGAAGAAACTGCATGCTACAAATTAAAGGTAGTTAACGTGAGTAATTGCTGAAACTAAATGTTACATTATTGAGACTAAAAGCAAAGGAGCACCCTAATGCAACTCACATAGCATGGAATAATAAAAGTCACAACCACATAGTAGCCAAGTTTCCTAAATCCATCTTACCTTCCTCTTCATCTCTTTGAGCATGTCCTCGAGACCGGCTCTCTGAGCACCAAGAATCTCCAATTGCCTCTGCAAACACAAAAATTAATCGCAAACTTGTTGGTAAGCCTGTCATAGAACTTCTCTCAACAAATATTTTCATATACTTGGCAGAGCCAACAAAAAAATTGATAAGAGCTCGGATCAAATTTGTTAGCAAGAAAAGTGCACAAGGCATAAAATTTTCAACAGATCTCAAGATAATTACAAAGTTCCCAATAACAAAATTAGAAATTATATAGCAGCACACTACTTGACAATCTAAATGCTATGATACTTATGCATAGCAAAGATTGGCTAAAGTTATTGATGTTTAATCAAGATAGATATAAATCAACATCACAAATAACAACAAAGCCAAAGTATCAAATTCCAGTTGCTCAACAAGTTCATGACATCTTCATCTATCATCACAGCATGAAAACAACTTTTATTAAAGTTTTTTTTTATACAAGCACAATATAGTTCTAATAAGATAGATGCTAGACATAATTATCGGCTTTTGTGAGCATGAGTATTTGAATAGGGGGTGAAGAGCTCAGAGCATATAAGAGTTTCAAGCCACAATATCATTGATGGCCAAGCGATCAAGCATAGAAAAAACACATTAATAAAAAATCATAGAGAAAATAATTTATTGCATGTCGGTTGAATCCATCTAAGCCAGGATAACTTCAACAAATCAGCATAACAACAGACTAACATCTGCAAGATCCATTAGCCATAATGCTAAATGCAAGCATACAAATTGTATGTGCATTTATCAATAGCTAATTCCTTCTGGAGCACATCACATAATAACAATATGAGGTAAAAAAACAAAAAAAACACTACATGATATCGTCAATGGAGGAATTCAATTCATGCTAATAACAAAGACTAGAATTTTTACTATATACTTGTAAGATCATAAAAAATGCTACATGTAATTAGATAAATGCAATAAACGATTACATTAAGATAGATCGAAACACTAATAAGGATACCAATTTCATAAGAAAATGGATCAGGCATTCAAATTAAAGCCTCAAGTATATGAATTACCAAGCTCTGTTTCAGGGCTCCAACTACAGCATCTTCATTTGCATCCAGAGACATTATGGGCTTGGCCAGAGTTGGCAGGGCGGATTCAATCTAAAAGAAACCAAAATGCAAAACAAAGAGCTATGGTTTCATTACAAGATAGAGCATAGAATACCAGAGCCAGAATCACATCATTAGACAGTCAAGAATGAGTTGGTAGTACATGTGCTTTTCCAATTTTTATAGCATTATCATGACATTAGCAAAGATACACTGAAGATGTTTGTGACAGTTTAAACCAATTAGGAGGTTAACTCCTGGATAAAATTTGAATATCAATAAGACAATAACTCAAAATACCAGGCAACCAGCCTGGATGGCTAACCAAGAAAAATTCAATCTAATACAAACCTATGCTCGTCTGATGTAGACGAGAAATTGCAATCATAAAAAAGATGAATAGTGCTTCTCAGGTTGCAGAAAAGAGGTAAAACACAGTGTGTAATCCAACCAGCATGAGAAGGCATGTCAGTTGTCTTGGAAGAATACACTAATAACCATTAACCATCTAAAATATTTACATAAACCACCAAAATTAACTAGCAATTAAGCTGATGAATGAGGAAATCCCTATACTTACTCTTTGATTCCCCTTTCAACTGTTGTACATCAATTCCAGTTCATTCTCTGACAAGTTGGATATATTAGTTAGGTTAGGCTGGTTACAGAGGACTAACATACCTTCCTAATGAGTTCTCTAAAAATGTGTAAAGAAAGATCTCTCCTATATCAAACAGGGGCATTTTATTATTTATCCACATATTTTTAATAAGCCTGAAAATGTCAAACAACATTTATTGATAAGTGCTTTCCTCAAAATAGTAGTTCTTTTTATCTTTAGCACCAAAGGGTTGGTAAGTTACAATGAACTGGATGTGTGTTCAAGTAATATAGATGTCGATGCTCTGAGTGCTCTGAAGTTCAGAGTTGAACCAGTACTAGACTTACCTTTAGAAGAGAGTGAGCTACCTCATGTATTTACATCGGCCAGAGTGTAGTTCATTCCTTTCGCAGCCTTCTGAACCTACTTGCTGCCTTAGTCTTATTTAAAAACTCAATATACAAATTTTAGTGTGAGTTTGTTCATTGCTCTAAATCACAGATATGAAGAATAGTTCAATAATGTATTGGGATGATTTCTCCTTGAGACCTTGACCATTACTAACTCAAGTGCAACACGGTAACACAAATTCAATACGGGAAACTAAAGAGTTGAGAAGCCAAATAGTTTTAAAAATGGAAAGTCTTACCGGACGACAGTCAAGGATTGACAAGAGTGATGAATTTTCTCTTAAAGATCTCTCAATTCGAGCATCACTCTCTCCAGCTTGCTTCAAATTCGCTGCAAACCTATTTAACCTGTCCTGCAGGTTCTTTGTTAAGGTACTGGATTGTGGCCTGGTCCACCGAGTTCCAAATTGGTTTCTGAACTGTGTATCCTCGGTTGCCTCCTTCTGCAACTGCTCCTCTATCTGCACCAGCATCTCATGGTTTACCCTGCTTAAGTCCTTCAGCTGCTGAAGCTCACCTTCCAAACCAGCCGGACCACCACAAATCTGTACAGCCTCCACGTCTTCTTTCAATGCTGTTGGAAGTGTAAAATTCCCTTCCAAAGCAAGAATCGAATCAGGTAGATCCATTTCCTTCAGTCTCACTCGAGCCAGTTCACTTCCCTGCTGCAATTTCTCCGCCTGGGTCCTGATGACATCATCAAGCATTTCAGTGTACCTAGACAGTGATTTTGCACTACTATCAGGAACAAGACCAGAAAACATCTTCTGCCTGCTAGCATCCAATGCTTCATTCATTGGCATAGGCTTAACCATGGAGAATGAAGGAAGTGGTGATAAGGAACTAGCAGGGGGGACCCGCATTAGGTACACTCTATCATTCTCCTTTATTGCCCTCTCCAGGTTACGATTTGAATTAGTTTCTAATTTGTTTATTGCATCCAAGAGCTGTTGAGCTGCACCTCTGGGCGCTGACTTCTTTGCATCAGACAAGGCATTAATCCCGCTCTTCAGACGTGCAATTTCCTCAGCAATCTCCTCTTTATCATGTAGTTCTAAACTATATCTATAGCAAGCTTCTGCATAAAACAAAGCTGCCTTCAGCTGAACATGAGCAATCCAGGCCTTTTCAAAGTGCTGGTTTAAAGGGGCCACAGTCAATGCCGCCAAAGCTTCCTCATAGAATTGGCCAACCTACAATCATAGCCGTTGAATTTTTTTTTTTGAAAGGAAAAGTATATGTATAAGAACAACGTAGGCTTAAAAGTCAAAAACCGTTACAACCCCTGGATAAAAAATGAAAAATCATAGCCGATGAAGTTATTACACTAAAACCAAGAGTCTTAGAAAGATGAGCATGTCCCATTTGATAAGATTAAGATTTTTCACAGAATATGGTGGTCCATAATAGGTGGACATGTATCATGTACTCGAAAATTTTTGCAGACTTCACACATTTTGGAATAAACAATTATTTAATTGTAAACATCATATGGCATAAAGATGGTGAGAACCTAACAGAACCTGTGCCTTCAGAAACATACAGTATTGTCCCTCCAAAGTATACTTTGGTGTATCCACAAGGAAAATAGTGACGAAGAAGTATATATTTCAGAACCACGTTGTCCAGGTAATCAGTTGGACAAACAATAGAAAAACATTTTCACAAGGACATTTTGTTTCTCTAATTTTTAAGACATTGAATTTTTCGTGGGAGCATGACAGAAACTAGAAAGATGTTCAATCCATAATATTTGAAGAACTTCAAGGAACAGTAGATAAGGTGAAAGAGCAATAAACAAACAGTACACTGTTGTCCTGCATCATGGCACATCCAGATATTATGGGCCACATTAAATAACAATCAATTCCAATCATGGAAATTAAATTGTAGTTCATTCTCTCTCAAAAAATAAAAAATAATAAAAAACAAAGCAAAGGAAAACAAAACAAAACAGAAAAATTGTACTTCATAAATGGAACAACAGTTTTTGTATTTGTATTTTGAACAACAGTTTTTGCATTTGTATTTGTATTTGAACCAAGAGAGGGGTGTTTCCAGGTTTTGATTTTCAAGACTTAATACACTTCTGCTTAACCTACAGCCACAGGGCCCTGGATCCGTGACAGTACTATACATTACCATATTATTTGGAAACTCATTCATTCCACACAACGAATGCAAAACAGATCACATTTTCCCATCTATAATTTCACTTGCTAGAACTCACTAAAACCTACAATTCCCTAGCCTTCCTTATCACAAGGTCCCTAATATTGTCTCTAAAGACTTAAATTTAACATACTAATTATCATGAAAGCATATAGATTTAAGAATCTAGTTTTCAATGAAAGCAAAATAGAAGGAAAACAAAAGAAATCTGGTTCCATGAGCTATCTATGTTCATTGTCCAAGTACTGCTAAGCACCGTGCTTTAATCAAAGAATCCAAAAAATTAGATAGCCACACAAACAAAAAGCCAACATGAAACTTATCAAGTTTGCAGAAGCACCTGTCTCGAGATCTTTGTACAGACTCCAGGACTGCTCCCCTTAGCTATGGTATTCTCATATACACATTCTTGAGCCTGAGCAAGCATCAGCCTCTCCAACATCCCTACACACTCGACAGATATATCCAGCGTGGTTGAGCTTCCCACCGACGCCTTCATTGACTCGTTATCTCTCAAAAATGCAAATGCGCCAGCTGCGGCCATAAACGAATGTGAAGCCTGTCTTCTTCCCTCCACTGCAGAGCGATCAAAACTTAAGCCCATCTGACTATGCACTGCTCCCAAATTGAACAACACCGCGGCTTTTTCTACACAAATTAATTTACAATTATTAGAAAAAAATCACTTCAGAAATAGCACGGTAGAAATCTTTTAGGGAAAACAAGAAGCTGATAAAAGGTAATTAAACGACCATAATCAATCTAATCACCAATCAATTAAAACTAATAATATTCCCCAGAAAACTTGTGTTTCCCTAAAATTAAAACCTACTCCGTTGTTGACGATTTCAACTAGAAAATCAGTCCCACCAAACACTTCTTTTCTAAAAGAATCATATTTGAGGAAGACCTATTAGGGCTTCAATTTTTCCACGGCCAATGTAATGAAATCAAGACTTCTACAAACAGATAACTCCTTGAATACCTACCAAGATGTATATTTTGTTGGGATGCCTTTTGCTTATTCTTAAACGCGTCAAACCAAGTGAACGACGCTGTATTGACGTGATCCGCATCCGGAGAAATCGGGAACCTCGATTCGACTGCACAGAGGGCTTTATAATAATTCTGCAGGAGATCCCGCCGAGCGGGCAGCGAATCGGAACCACCGCCGCGCTCGACATCGGAGCGAAGCTGCTTCAGAGTCTGGAGATCATCATCCAAATTCTGCGCCTCGCGCTCCGAGTAATTGATCACGATGTAATTCCGCAACGGCCGGTAGAGGTCAAGCGAGTTGGTCTTCTTCTCGAAAATCGCCAGCATGATGTTTGTCGTTGTAATCGATGACGGAGACGACATGCCGGTGATTGGAGGGCAGCGACGGTTGATCGGAAACCTCCAGTGACCAAAAAGATTGAAATGGAAATCGAGAGTTGAAGATTTAAGACTGGAAATGTGAATTGATGATTTTTAGCGAGTTTTTTATTTATTTATTTATTTTTCTTTAATTGAATTTTTTGGGGGTGGTGCTTAACTGGAAAGTAAAAGGATTCAGACAGGCAGGGCAGTTTTGATATTATTGAAAATAATATGGGCAAGATATATCCTTTCCAAAGATTATATATATACTTTCTCCATTTTTATTTTTTTCGTTACTTTTAATACTATTTATATATTTTCGTTTAACTATCATTATTAAATTATACTTAAAAAAA
>MAYD01637729.1:0-14621 GCA_001909325.1 Ruellia speciosa
ATACATATATATATATATATATATATATATATATAAATATATTGGTGCATGTTAGCTGATATATGTACAGACAGTAAACATAATTTCTTTTGTCCCCTAATATAATGCGCATACTTAGTGTTTGGAACCCAATCTTAGAAGTTTAGGTTAAACTCCAATACCACCCCACACTACAGAAAAATATTTATTAGTTATATTTCAGCTGTTACGCTAGTGAAAATATGGTTAATATATTTTTATACTGCATTTTATATATTTTTAATTATTTCATATAGTGCAATCATTATACTTCATCCGTTTCATTATTTTTGCTCCACTTCTCTTTTCACGCTTACGAATACATAACTTTAACCATTAATATCGTTAATTATCAATAGGTAAAAAATATATAAAGTTGATATCTTGAATCTACTTATTAAGACGAATCTAATAAGACCCCACATGACTATATTTTTTCTTAAATATAAGTCATTAATGATAGTCAAACTATAGTGTATGAACAGTGTAAAAATCAAAGTGGAGCAAAAAAAAACGAAACGGATGTAGTATATTGTAATGACAAAATTTTTAAAAAGCATATGGTATCGTGACAAAATGTTAGTATTATCCAATAACAATATATTTGTATAAACTATGTTTTAACCACTATAGTTAATGTATTCGCCACGGTTCGTCACACTACGCATGTGAAAGTGTAACAAAAATAAGAAAAATATAATGACTACAATTTACACCTTTTCCCATGTTTTTACGAGCATATAATCATTTTTTTTTTGTAATGACAAAAGATGTTAGCTTTATTTTCAAATATTTATTCAACATAATCCATTAATATAACTAAAAACTAAGTATTTCCATGTGTTTACTAAGTACTACGTATATGAAATGGCATTGCATAAACACTCATTTTAGTACATCATTGTTTAAAAATAGATATACCGTTCTCATCATAAATTAAAAATAAAAATGAAAATGAAAGAGATACGAATAAATTAAAAATAAAAATGAAAATGAAAGAGATACGAATTGCTGAGAATTCAAACCTTACATAAAAACTTAAATAGGGGTGTCAAAATCGGGTTTCGGGTCGGGTTAAGGCAAGGGTATTACAAAAAAATCATCGACCCGAACCTGACCTGAATCCGAAATGGACCCGAAACCCCTAAACCCGAATACGACCCGAAAAAATAAGGTCGGGTTCAGGTTGACCCGAAACAACCCGAAACCCGAAACGAACCCGAAACACGATAAGAACCCGAAAACCCGATAAGAACCCGAAAACCCGAAATTTAAAATTAAATTAAATAAATTAATTTTAAATTAAATTAAATAATATAATTTAAAATAATATAGTTATTTTAAATTAAATAATTATATTTAATTTAAAATCGGGTTCGGGTTCGGGTCGAACCCGAAAAACTGAACCCAGTTTTTTCCGGGTTCGGGTTCGGGTTCGGGTTCGAGTTCGGGTCGAACCCGAAACAACTGATTTTTTTTCGGATTCGGGTTCGAGTTCGGGTTCGGGTCGACTCGAACCCGAAAACAAGTAAACCCAATTTTTTTCGGGTTCGGGTTCGGGTCGACCTGATTTTTTCGAAACCCGAATCCCTTAAACCCGAACTCGAAAAATTTCGGGTCGAACATGTTCGGATTATCGGGTTCGGGTCTTGTTTGACACCCCTAAACTTAAATATGTTTTACTAATTTTTGGGTGCCACAACTTTTATCTACTACATATACATATGCCAACATATTAAGAACTAAGTATATAGAGCAGACTCTAATGCGTTTGCTAAGTAACAAATTTTACATATATATAATGCTTATATTATTTTTATATAATACTAAATAATATAATGTAATCTGGTGGTTAAGATATAAGTTGACGTACAATCAAAAGGTTTAAGTTTCATTTCATTTTTATGAGATATTTTTTTTTAATTTAATAAAGAGAAAGGTTAATTTGAAAATATATACATATTTGACAAAGAATTAAGTGGTTACTTTACAAGATTCACACTTAATATAATAGTAGAATTATAGGAGCCACGACAATTTTTGTTGCGACGGATCTAGGGATACAAATGCACTACAAAAAAAAGGGCACCAAGCAATGACAATTTTTGTCGACAGGAATCAGGTGACAAAACCTTTGTCGTCACCTAGTGCAAAATACCTAAATAAATCTTATTCCTGGAGGGATTTGAACCCATGACATCCTCACCTCCCAACTATGTCTTAAGGATTCTCCAATACAATGTCCTACTATTCGGCTAAACAGTAATTTATATCATATTACAATAATGTTTATATTTGCACACATATTGAATATATTTTCAAATTTAATTTATTATATTTAATTAATTTTAAATGATATATTTATTTAATTTTTAAATTATATATTATATTTAATTAATTCTTAAAATATATATAGATTTAATATTTAATTATTTTTAAAAATTGTAATTTATTAATTAAATATATATTTAATATTTAATTAATTTAATTTATCCATTTAATTAAAAAAATTGTGGCAAGGTGAGGAATCTATCAACTACATTTTATTTGCCTCGTTTGTCACCTTGCAAGGCAAAAAAAATATTTTTCTTACCTGGTTTGTTGGCTACATTTAATTTATTTTTTATTTTTAAAAACTAAAAATTTAAAGCAATAAAATGCGTTTTCTCGCTTCGTTCATTGCCTACATTTAAAGTATTGTTTTGATATATAAAATATTTGGTAATGATGATCGCATGACAATTTTACAGTAATGACAATTTTACAGTAATTATTTTTTTTTCGTTGGATTTAATTTGATGAATGGTAGATATACCAAAAACAAATGAAATTGATGAACGTAGAAAAGGTAGTGAATGCATACATTGACGGATCAAAAACAAATAAATGTTGTAGCCCAAAGGGAAGAAAAGAGAAAAAAACAAATAAATGTGCACATATATGTTATTGACTAGGAAATAATTGTACTCAGCAGTCAGCACAATGAATTGTAAGGCAGAGTCGCGCAGTCTGATTTAATTGGGGTTCAATGGTTAATGCCCTACCCTACCCTACCCTCCCTACCCAGCAACTGCATTCAATATCATAGTATTTCCAACTATACACATATTTTTCTTTTTCATTTCTATCTTAATTTTTACTGAATTTTCACTTTGCACTGTAAACTTTAATTTGTTTTTTTTAAAATACATCTTAATATTGTATTTTTGCACTTTACAATTCTTTGTTTTAACCCTTTAGGGTCCATATGCAATTTACATACATTTTGAAAATATTTAAATACAAATACCACTACAAAACATTCCAAAAATACATCTAAACATCGTGATTATTTTTTGGCTACCTCCACCACTCCACTCCCTTTTTTTTGTCGAGTGTATTTAATTTTAATTTATATTATATTATGTATTTAATTTGTTTCTAAATTGTGCTTAAAAATTCTGTAGCTATAATTATCATAGTTTTAGTCTAAACAAGTATTTAATAAAATTGAATAAAGTCTGAATCTAAAATCTGAAACAAGTGATTAAATTTAAATTATTAAGTGGTGAATTTAAAATTAAAAAAATAATACCTAATATTAATTGATTGAGTCGTTGATCAGGAGGTTTGCATTCAAAACGAGAAGAAGTAGAATGAAAGCATCAAAAGGATTTTTTTTTTTTATAGTGCTAGGCCCAAAGATTGAGGCCCATGATAGAACGTTTGGAGAGAATCGAGACGTCTACAGATAATCATTACCTAGGAATTTTTGGCCCATTTAAGACAATATTCAATGCCGTATTAAATAAAGTTCATGACTGTTGTTGCTTCGGTTGCCAAAGGCTTTATTTGGAGGGGGCCTCTGTTTGACGGCAAGGAAATAGAATGGTCGTAACTGCCGCGAGTCGTGGCCATGAGAAGAGCCGATGGATTGAATTCGGCCTGGATATTAGAAGGGAGGCCGTCGAGACACGGTCGGAATGAAAAAGGCCGACCATGTCCAAGGAGGATGGATCGGGGAGAAGGATGGTGATGAAGAGTTGATGCGAGATATCGTGGTTAGTAGTTATACAAACACTTTCTCCTAACAGTTTCCTCCATATCTGTGGTAATTAATGGTAGTTACTAGAAGTGTTTAGTCTGCGGTTTTTGTGCATGATTCTTATAACTGCTCCGATAATAGAGCTAATATTTAAGCTGAGTTGTAAATACAAGCAAATGGCCGCAAATTGGCCGAATCTAGCAATTACATAAATTTTCCAGTTCATTGCACTTATTGTTTTCTTATTGCTTTCTTTTAGTTCAAGTAATAGTTTTTAGAGCACGTTCTCATCTCAATCGAGGCGTTTTGTTGATTTACGTTTCGTGGGTTAACATAATGGTAAATGGAGGAAAATTTACTAAATTTTATAACGCAATACTTTTAATAAGATGACAAAAAAATGCAACACATTCGAAGAAAAAGGGAAGTATAAAGTGATGATATCATTTTTTCATCATAGAAAAAATATGTATTCATACACCAAATTCAAAATCTCCAATCAATTAAGAAACGATTTTGAAGTCTCCTTTAATACCAAAAATATGAACATAAAATTTTTATGTTCTTATTTTCAGGGTTTCAATAGGAGTGTGCTGTGTAATGGTTTGTTTTTTTTACTTGTTAATGGGATATTATTCTTCGAACTCACATTATGATGGTTGTTATTTTATAAAAGAGAATTTCAGCATATTAAAAAAAATATACATGAGTGTTTTTCTGTTTGGGAATTTGCATTTTCTCCAATAATATAAAATGCTTTGCCCAAATATTTAAATACATTTACATATACTTATTTTCATTTTAAAATAATTAATACTACCCACGTTTCTTTTTAATTGCAACATTCTCTCTGCGAGTTTGCCAACATACAATTTCAACCATTAATATTGTTAATTATCGATAGATAAAAAAATATAAAGTTAATATTTTGAAAATATACATTAAAACGAATCTACCAATACCCTACATGACTATATTTTTTCTTAAATACTTCATCCATTTCAAAATAAATGCAACGTTTCATGTGGACACGTTTGTCGATACAGAATTTTTACTATTAATGTCGTTAATTATCAATAGGTAAAAAATATATAAAGTTGATATTTTGAAAATACTCATTAAGACGAATCTAACAAGACCCCACATGACTATTTTTTTTTTTAAAATATAAGCTACAAATAATAGTCAAACTAAAATATGTAAATAGTAAATACTATGCAAACGTTGCATTTATTTCTAAATGGAGGAAGTATAAGCTATTAATGATAGTCAAACCCTAAACATTCTTTCTGCGAGTTTGCCAACATACAATTTCAACGATTAATATCGTTAATTATCGATAGATAAAAAAATATAAAGTTAATATTTTAAAAATATACATTAAGACGAATCTAACAAGACCATACATGACTATATTTTTTTTAAAATATAAGCTATTAATGATAGTCAAACTAGAGTGTGTGAACAATGTAAAAGTCAATTGAAGATATTATAAAATAATACTTCATATACCTACAATAGTCTGTATCAATTATTTGAAAAGGGATCACTTAAACCTCCTTAAGTTTAATGCACATTTACAGCACAGAACTGTGCAGAAAAGAACTTGACAGCACATATTTTGTGTCTAACAGAGAAAAGAAAATAGTAAATGATTAAAAAAAGAATAAAATAAAAAAATGCTATATGGCTGTAAAGCATTTGGCTATTTGGTATTTTGGTTGCCATCAATCAATATCTTGCAAAAATAACCTAAGGGGGCATAAAGCGAATTATACTAAAATAGAAGGTCGACTGTCAATAAAAGCATATTTCTTTTTCCCCTAAAAGGAAAATTTGTCAAATTGCAAACCCACCCACCAAAAGTTACTAAATACGAACCAGTCCCGTCTTCGGTCTTCCTGTCTCTTTAGTCCCTTTTCTACATTTCCTACACGAGAGGACGTCGAGAGACCTCGTCGTCTCTCTCAAAAAATAAACTATATATGCTCGAAAAATACAATATATATTCATTCACACACTACACACGCATATGTCAGCTTTTCATTTACCCATTTTGGGATGTGAAAAATCTGTCCACACGGGCCGCAGCATCTTTCGTTTTTTCCATCTCTCATTATTTTTTCACACAATCGTATATGCTAATAAATATAAATAGTTATGGTGTATGCCAAATTCTAATCAAGACTGAATTTTGAAGAAAAGAGAGAAAAAATTTTAATAATAAGGAAGAGGGCATTCAGCCCTCTGCTTTCCTATCTGTGCCGCCTCCCCAGATCTTGAATTTAATCAAGTTTTGTTCTGGGCCTTGATTTGTTGGTAAGATACAAGTGCATATTTTGTCATGTATTGATGTTTTGTTGCTCGTTTCGAATCAAATGTTTGATCTTTATTGTTTTGTCCAGGCGGTTGCCGATTGTGGAGGCTATTGATTTCGATCTGTTGGAGATCCGATCATCTTCTGCTGGACATTAAAGAAAAATATTATTGAAATAAAAATTGGCCATTTATCATTTCAGGATAATCTTCTTAAGGTTTTTGTTGTGTTTTGTTTCATCGAGGTATGATTTTTCTGGTTTACTCGTCCACATTACCGTATTTTGTGATGATTGGATTTTATTGTTTTTGTTACTGGTTCTGTATTGATTTAGCTGTGTAATGTGGGGAAATTGAATTGCAACGTGAATTATGGTAGTGATTTAACTTAAACTGGTAATGAATGGTGGATCCCTTGTTTGCTCTCTGTATTAAGTTAATGGTGTGATTGTGGAAATGAAAATTTGGCTTATGTTGGGGAAGAACTTTTGAGTAGATTTGATACAAAACTGACAATTGACTGTTTGATTGGCAATCAAGTCTGTAGAAAATGGAAATGGAGCCTGGGAAGTTGTTTGTTGGTGGGATTTCTTGGGACACCAATGAAGAGCGTCTAAGGGAGTATTTCCAAACTTTTGGTGAAGTGGTGGAAGCTGTGATAATGAAGGATCGCACCACAGGCCGTGCCCGTGGCTTTGGCTTTGTTGTTTTTACAGATGCTTCTGTCGCCGAGAAAGTTGTCAAGGAAAGGCATGTCGTGGATGGCAGAATTGTAAGTTATCCTTCCAAGTAGTGAATTGTGCCTTTATTGCAATATAATACATTAGTCAATGCCATCCAGCTTATATACGTCTGCTCATGTGTGAACTGTGAAGTTCTTCATAACCATTTTAAACGTATGGTTGAAACAGCGGATACTCCGGAAATTACATACCTCTTATATCAATTTGTTTCGGCACTCTCACATTTGTTTTCTTCTGTTTGGTTGTTGTGACATTTCACTTGGAAATCCACTTTACACTTGTAATTGGCGATCAACTATTTTGTGCACTCTCATATGGTTATTTCATTTCTGCATATTTTGGTACTTCATACAATCTTCACTGTTGTTACGTGTTACATATAGTAGATTTTGGTATATAATGTATATGGTCCAGAGTTGTCTAGGTGCTAGAATAGCATATAAGTGAGGATTTCATTGATTATTATGTGACACAGATGCAGTGTATAAATATGGTTTTTTTGGATCGGTGGGGTGGGGGAACCACGCAAATCCATTGTGTAGATGTGTACACGCACCTATTATTGTATTTTTTAACCCCAAATAACGTTGCAGTTTGTTGCAATAAATGATATCCGAAGTTGGTATGGTTGTCTCTTGATAGGAAAAATGAAACAGATATTCAAGCTTCTCTGGTAACAAGTGGATAAAGCTTAGCAATCAAGCATGCGTAATATGCTTGGATTAATCGCATTTCATATTTTATTGACAAATACAATTTTGCTAAAACGTGAGGGATAATCCAAAGCATCATGACAGACTCTGAGATCTAAAATTTTGAAAACTATTGGTTGTATATTCTTTTGAGTGTTTGCATCTAGAACAAGTTTTTGTGGGGAGAGTGGAATGCTTAGGAAAAGAGTAGCACTGAATTATCACTAGTTCATTCAACCTTGACTGGATCAGTTTTTTCCCCTATGCCGAACAAATTTGTACTACCTCCGTTCACAAATAAGTGTTACACTTTCCTTTAATCAGCATTTCGTGTCTATTGAGATGTTATTACAACTTGTAATCTGTCTCTTGCCAACCCTTTTGAAGTCTGTAAAATTCTATCTTTCATGTCTAATGTTACAACCTTCTTACGATTCACTCTTCAGGTCGAAGCAAAGAAGGCAGTACCAAGGGAGGATCATCAAAACTTCAACAGAAACAGTGGCAGCACCCAAGGATCCCCTGGCCTTGCCCGTACAAGAAAGATCTTTGTAGGAGGTTTAGCATCTACGGTTACAGAGAGTGACTTTAAGAGGTACTTTGAGCAATTTGGAATGATAACCGATGTGGTGGTAATGTACGACCACAACACACAAAGACCTAGAGGTTTTGGATTCATCACATACGATTCAGAGGAAGCTGTGGACAGAGTTCTGTTCAAAACTTTTCATGAACTCAATGGAAAAATGGTTGAGGTTAAACGTGCTGTGCCAAAGGAGTTGTCACCAGGACCAACACGAAGCTCATCAAGCAGCTATGGTGTGAATCGAGTTAGCAGTTTCCTTAGTCCTTATAACCAAGGGTATAACTCAAGCTCACCTGGCGGATATGGCCTTAGAATGGAAGGTCGATTTAGTCCTGCAAGTGTGGGTCGAAGTGGGTATTCACCTTATGGTCCTTCCAATTATTCCAAGGGCATGAATTTGGACTCTCTGCTGAGTTTAAACTATGGAACGAGCGGTGAATCTGGTTTTGGCTATGGACGTGGGATGAATTCATTTTTCAGTGGACACACAAATCGATATGGTAACCCTAACAGCTACGATGTTGGTGCTGCTGGTAATGGAAATTTGTTGAACTTGAACACCACAAATCAAAATTTATGGGGCAGTGGGAGTCTCAATTATGGTGTGAACTCCGTCAATTCAAATGGTTTTGTTGGTTCTAGAGCTGCAAATACTGCGCTATTCTATGATCTTGGACGTATGGGGGGAATTTGGAGTTCCCCTTCCCAAGGTAGCGAAAATGGTTCCTTGAATGCCCGAAATCTTGCCTATGGCAACAGGGAAAATAGTTTCGGTGGCAGGACAGATTACAGGAGAAACAATGGAAGTGCCGCTGCCACATCATATTATGCAACACATGACACTCGTGATACAGGTTTGGGAAACTTATTCGAAGATAATTCCTTTTACAGCAATCATCCTTGGGGCTCATCTTCTCCTGAGATCGAGGGTGCAGAATCTTTTGGTTTTCAGCATGGTGCACCCTCAGATGTTATGCGTGACGACACTGTTGGTTATGTTGGTGGTTACGGTGTTAATGCCAGGTCAAATAGAGGTAAACAATTCTAAATGTGGCAGCATATATATGCATGAGACGTAAGGATTCTTATTCTTTTTCGCTTTTATGATTTCAAACAGGGATTGCAGCCTAGAACACACTACCATACAGTTACCTTTAAAGGCTCTGGTAGGTAATGGAAACCAAGATTGGAGGGGGCACGGTTCGCACATTTGTGAACCCAGTTGGGAGATCGAATTCGTACATTCAACACCAGTCTGGATAGCAGCTGCAGAAGATTTTTGTGTAGGTTTGAACACCAGCTTTCCTCTACAGGCTTTGTTTCTTGTAATTTGATTGAGATATGCAATTAGGTTTTCAAGGAAATATATATAGGATACACACACGTGATGGGGCAATGTGTAATCTTTGAAATTGTTAGAGGTTTATTATGTTTGATAGGTTTTGTTTGTTTTTTGTTTAAACTTTTAAGACAATGAAAGGCCAAAAGCGTCCTTTTTTCTGTTTAGACATTTATGTTATAAAAAAATGGTTTGCCCTAAATAATGCTATGTCCTTAGCTCCTTCCATTGTAGCAAGTTGTAGTTTTATAGCAACACAACTTACTGCAAGAAATAAGCTGGTGAATTGCAAGAAAGTAGACTAGTATACACACTAATGGATTAGAATAAGCCATTCCCATTGGATCTGCACCTTAATTCATTAGTTTTATAGTGAAATAAAAGCGTAGGGAGTAATTTTAATATCGATAAATCATAAACACATCAACATATATATGTTTTTGAAAAAAAAAATCCTCTCATTCTACATAGACGTCTCCAAAAGTCTCCAAATGGGAGTTAAATGTGTCATATCAACTCTTATTTGAAAACTTATAATTCAAATAAATAGATAATATAAAACTTCATAGTCAAAAAATATTCATTTAACATCATAAAATGTCGAATAAAAGTTGGAAAAACAAGCATAGTTGCGTTTGATTGTGAACTCGTTACAAAATTTTGTTTGTGAGGTAAAGTAATTGTTTTAAGAAATATGAGTTTTCCTTTTTTTATGGATGAAGTATGAGATAGGATGGGAATATATTGTGAGGTAAAGTATCTTCAGATAATAATTGTGATAAAAAAAATAATTATTAATTAAATTTTAAAATATATTTGATATGAATTTTAAAATAAATCTGACAATTCAATTAAAATACTGATATAAAAGTTTTATTAAAATATATTTAAATTAATTAAAATCACAATCTATATATATATATATATATAAGATATATAATTTGAGCAGCATTTCAATTGATTTTGACCGTCGGATTCGATTTGAATTTGATTTTGACTTGATTCAATTTTGAGTTCTAAAATGCAAGCAAAGATATATACTCAAACGTAAAATATACCACATTCAATTTTTTTAAAATTGTTTCATTGTTTTTTACACCGTTTTTAAGAAATAAAATTTTCGAATGTTTTACTCCATTTGTTTTTCTTTTTATTTGTTAACAAATGATTGGTACGTGATGTCAACAAAGTAACAAATAATTTAAAATTGGGTGAATAGTAATATAATGAGAGAGAATAGAATACATTGGTGCATACGAGATATTATACAAATTCTAATAAACTAGAGAGAATCCATTAAAAAGAGAGAAAAGAAGAATAATTATGAGATATGTTTAAGATATTAGAAATGGTCATACATTTGTGGTCCACCTTGCAATTGTCTATTCGACTTATGGCCCATGAGGATATAATCAATAATCATAGTGGTCCCATCATTTCTATTTTCTTCATTGACCAATTTCCTATTTTCAATTACTCTTCTTTAATCATTTTAGTATGTGAATGATGACCTTTTATTCCTTACCATACACTTTGGGGTTGATATAATACAAATTAGCTTTCATTTGAGTCAAAGGAAAATTGATAATAAAGTGATGAGGGAGCCCTTTTACAGCATTTCTTGTTGCTTTCGTTTATCAACTTTTTGTCGCAATAACTCATTTAAAGCAAATGCGTCATATTTTTAACAATAAATGATGTTATAAAAAATATTATACACGCATGTATAGGATGAATATCAAACTGAAACAAATAATAATTTGAAAATTAAAAACGTGTAATCAAAGGATTCGATTCATTCAGTCTGATGGAATTAGCCTGTTGGCAGGTTTTGTTTAGTCTTTGTGTAAAATCGTCGTTTTTGTCATTGTAATAGTAAAGAATACATGGTTCAACAGTGCCCTCAAATGTTGCCCATTAATTGAGTCGACAAATTCTTTCATCTGTGTGTATTATTTTCGCTCATTAGAATATTGTTCGTAACAAACTCAAATGTTGATAAAGTATGGACTTGGAAGACTCCTCTATATAACGGTCCATGCCGATGTTGTCTCCTCGTGACTTGCTTCATGTTTCGCTAAGAAGTCTGCCTATTTGATTTCCATCCATCAATTTGTGTGTCGGAAAAATCTATTAGTTTCTAAGATCAATGTGTGCCAAACTGCTATGGTGTCTAAAGTTTAAGTGTACATTAAATAAAATTTAAAGAAAAGAAGAAGATGATGATGATGATGATGATGATGAGTCCAGACGGTTTATCTCTTTTACTTATAAATTAAAAAATTAAACATACATTTGAATCAAGTGGAATAGCTTCTATTCATTGAATCTGACATGCTTTCAATTTCTTTTTCCCTTTCTGGATAAGATAATGAATGATCATTGTATAGAGACTATAGTGCAAAATCACTTGTCCAGAATAATGTGGAATATTTTTCTTTGTATAAAAAAGGGAAAAAAAAAAAAAAATTTCTTTTGCTCATCGTCAAGTGCAAATCATGATGGTGACGAAAGATTTGAAAAAGCGTGACCAAGAAATAAAAGTCGTAGTGCGCTTAGTCCCGAATATCACTTTTGAAGGAAAATAATTTTAATTTCCACCTTATTTTAATAACAAAAAATGCATGTGTTAGTCTATCTTTACTTATGTTATGATTGAAGCATGCAGAATAGTTGTTTGGTATATTACACAATTTGAATTTCCAAAAAAATCCTTTTAACTAGTCAATTAATATAAATGACATCATCGTATTCCTGAATCTTGATCATCATGCTGCCCCTTGGGCGATGACATTTTTACAGTGTTGTTGGCTTCTACCGATTTGGACTTTGGAGAAACAAAAGGACGACGTGTTTCAAGGGAAGCCCCGAGCGAGTTTGATATGTAGCCCAAATTGCTAGAGATGAGCTTCATGGGATGAATAAACCGAGTGCCTCCAAATCTTTGCGCCCATTGTATAGACTGGACCGGCTTAAGATATCGTGTGTTTTATTTTTTGAAAAGTAAGTTTATTAAAAGTGCCAAGGTAAATACACATAAAATGGGCCATAAATGCCCATTGAACCAAAGAAACCCCTACCAACGTCAAGCCGTACAATAATTGAAATGAAAATGGACTTTCAACCTCAAAAAAACCAACACGAGAATGCAGGAGTACACCATGGGGTGAGGAAATATAAATTGTCGGCCACGATTCCTCGCCCAAGGGCGAGGGCAATACGGGCGAGGAACATTTTTCCTCACCCCGTTCCTCGCCCGACGCGTTTTTCCTCTCCCAAATCGTCGGCCGGTTCCTCGTCTGCGGTCGCGTTTTTTTGTAGTGATCCTAGCCTATTGATCGTTTCCCAGAGTATTACTCATCTTTTATAGTAAAAAATAAAAAGTGAACTGTTTAACACCAATCATATTCCACTCATTTAAAAATAAAAAATTGAAAAATTAACCTATCATCGTTCACTATAAAAAAATGTCATCCTTCATATAAAAAAATGAAAAAAAAATATTTTAATTTGTGGATTAATTTTCAATCCCAAAAACAAGTAACAGCCTCTGGTCTCATAGTGGGCTGAGGTGTTACATTATTAACCTTGAAGTAATGTAATGGCCGGGCCCTTCACCCCGAACCAACTGAACCATCAGACCTGCAGACCAATGCACCCCAACCCCTCCCCAAGGTTACACTCCCCCTTAGTAGGTTGTTGGCAAGAGGTTTCGAACTCTTGTCCTACACCTCAAACCCTTTACCAAATCAACAACCTACCGGGGGTCTCAAATGCGAGTACCTGGTGATGGATTGAGGTGCATTGGTCTGCAGTGCCTGACAGGGTCCCACATATGGCCAGGGTGCTGGGGTGGGCTGTTACAAGTAATGCTAGACTAGTGGAGCAATATTAGTGGACAAGATTATGAGAATGAGATTATATTGCTAATCAAGGCTAGCTATAAAAGTAAATGATGATCAAGGACTCATATTAATAGATGGAGGTTCAAAGCATTTGGGTATCTCAATATCAAGACTCTCCATTTCATATTATTTTTAATTTTAATTAATGCATTGTACTTTTACTTTCTAGCATTTCTATTTGCTTGTCAGTAGTTTTCCTAATTGTGAGTTTAGCCTTGCATCATGCATTTGTTCAGTAATTTGCACGAATAAGTATTTTGTAAAAGTTCAAAACAAAAATTATATAGATATTGTTTATTTTTTTATTTTTTAAAAGGAGAAATAATATTAGTAAGGCAAGTACATGGCCTGTTCCAAAAATGACCCAAAAACATGGGAACAAAATAAACAGGCAGGGGAAGAAAACCAACTATATTACTCAACATCGTCGTCTTCATAGATATCCTTTACTTTACATCTAATCATTGAGCAATTTTCAAGCATACCTAGCTAGCTTTCTTTACTTCGGTTTCCATGCTAAATAATCAATTTTCAGAAATTTTGAGGGAATACTTTTTAGAATTTTGTAATTATTTTCATAGTTATTATATTATGTAATTATCACATTATAAAATAAAATAATCACATTAAAAAATGCATAATGGGGAGCCAATCCTAACTTTCTTCCCTTACTATATACTATTATTAATCATCCATATTGGAGGCAACGATACACATGATGACTACAACCTAATCACATTAAAATAGCAATACGTAGCTGTCAACTTTTGTCCTAATCTTGGTTATTTTTCCTCATCTACTTGTATTTTATATTTTGAAAATTATAGTATAGTAAAGCTTTATGGGCTGATCTGTTACCTTTGTATTTTTATTTTTATGTTTTTTTAACTTTTTCTAGTGAACTCTAACTGTATAGAAAGGCTGTTTTGTATTGTTCCTATGGTGACACACTCATTTAACAAAAGATAAAAATAAAAATCAGTTTGAATAATCTCAAG
>MAYD01639518.1:0-12910 GCA_001909325.1 Ruellia speciosa
TTAAATGGCCGAAGTTCCGGTGTGGAACACTCTTTTGACCACGAACGAATGTAAATAACTCTTGTTTAATTTATCTTTATTTCTTGTTTATGTGTTTATTTTATTCCAAGCATGTAGCTGTGATCGAGGGGACGTTGCTTCCCGAAGTCCAGCGTACTCTGATAGGACGAGATAATTAGTAGCCTTAACATAGAGCTTATGGCGGGTTTAGGTGTAGACTTCGTTATAAGTTAGATGTGGCGGTGACGTGTCCGGTTTATGGGGATCGGGGCGTTACACTGCTGCCCTAACAACCCCCTGCGCCGCCATGACCTCATCCCCAACATTCACTACCCTGCCACCTGCTGCCCCTAATCCTGCACATCCAGCTGGTGCTGGCGCTCCTCCTCCCACACCCTCCGCGCTGATCCTGTCACGCTGCGCTCCCTAGGGTGCCATGACCCCGACTCGCTCGAAAAACCCTTCCCTCTCGCCGCCTACAGTGCATAATAACAATTGCAAATATGTCACTTTAAATTCTACCGAAAAAAATATATCATTTCATATATAATATTTCAATGCATATCATTTCAAAAAAATAAAACTACATTTACTCACTCAATTCATATGAGGTAACACTTAGCATGTGATAAAAACGGATATATTTGATCATAACAACATAGTTTATATGGAAAATGATCAATAAATATCGAAAAAATACATGAAATAACGGGAAAAATGGCAAAAACGACTGAAACGGCTGAAACTAGCAGAAGAAATGGCTGGCCACCTCGCCATGGGGGAAATGGCCGGCCGCCTCGCCCTCAGCTTGGCCTTTTCGACCAAGGCTGAAACTGTCATCGTTGCCGTCTTGCCCTAGGGCGATATGGCAACGACGGCCGTCCAGGACGTGATACGGAGTCCGGGCTATTTTCTAACCCTACTTTGCTTAATTTTACGTACCGCTAGTGCCGGAATGTTCTTTCCTTTGTCTGATATGGACTTCGATATGATTTCCAAAAAAACTATAAAAAACTGAAAGTAAAGAAATTGAGTAGAAGGAATGAAAATTTCAAATTACAAATTTATATACTACCTCCGTTTTTTTTTTTCGCACCAGTTTGACTTTTACACTGTTCACACACTCTAGTTTGACTATCATTAATGGCTTATACTTAAGAAAAAATATAGTCATGTGGGCTCTTATTAGATTCGTCTTAATGAGTAGATTCAAGATATCAACTTTATATATTTTTTACTTATCGATAATTAACAATATTAATGGTTAAAGTTACGTATTGGTAAGCGTGAAAAGTGAAGTGGTGTAAAAATTAAAAAACGAAGGTAGGATATATGATGAGGGATAAAATAGTCATTTTTATACTGTATATATAAATATAAGGCTGCGTATCGTGATACCCAACTAAAGAAAACTAGTAATAATAATAACTTCCATCATCATTGATCATCATGATGCAAACAAAGAAAAGAACACCCCTCCACTTTATATAATTAATGTTTTAAGTTATACACGCATCTTAAGAATATAATTGTTATTTCAAGGTTTTTTACATTTATTAAGAGATCAATTACATTGAGAATAATAATGTAATAATTATTTTATTTAAAAATATATAAATAATAATATAATAATTGTTTTAAATTAAAAAAATAAAGAATATGGATAATTATATAGTTATTATCTTAAAATTTATAAATAATAATTATTTAAAAATATTTAAAATAATAATTATTTGTGAAGAAAAGAGACTCAATTTGGTAGAATCGTCCGGGCATAGGAGAGAAGGAAAGCAAAGATGCGGGCATAAAAAGAGATCGGGAGAAAAAATACACTTAATTAATTAATTAACAAGACAAATACTACATGTAAAGCAGAAAGCTTTATTAAGGAAAGCGGACACCTTATTCAAAGTCCAACTCCTCACCCAGACAGGTAAAAAGTTTCTCTCCCCCCCTCTCTGTGTAGATTAGAGAAAGAGAGAGAGCTGGACAATTTTGAAAGAGAGATCATATAGAATTGAACAATTAGGCAACCAAATCAAAATTTAAGTATTGCTTATTGTGCTCTCTTCCTTAAAGAAGTTAGAAGGCCAGAGAGAGAGGACCATAGTCTGATTTATGTGTACCCATAGATATAGTGAGAGAGAGAGGGAGATAGGGAGGCAAGAGCCAGAGGAAGAGGGTGTTAGATGCATAGATAGATATAGATAGGTATTGTGGGAGTTCCCTTTTCAGTTGGGTGCAGCTTTCTTGTCTTGAAGAAGCCCCCTTCGCTCCTCCTCTTCTCAAGCTTTCAAGAAGAAAGAATATTTCATTTAGGTAAATAAATTTTTAACCCAAGCCCCCCTTTTTTTGTAAAAAAAAATTGAATTCATACAGAGGATCTCTTGGGATTTGGCCATTTCTGCCTGCAATTCTTCGAAAAGTATTATATAATTTGTTTTTTGGGTCTATATATTTTTCATTCCGTCTTTTCATCATGTATGTGATGAATATGATGTATTATTCTTTTTGTTACTTTCTGTTTTCTGTTCCAACAGATTATTGAACTTTTTCCTCCCATGAAATTGGGGTTTTGGTAATTTTTGGACTTATCTGACTGCTGAAACCCCAATTTGATGATGCAATTTCTGTGTTGCTGATGTGATTTTGAGTAATTGTTCTCTGTGATGTCGGATTTAGGGTTTCCATTTTCAGAGCAACTGATTAATTAGTTGGTCTGATTTGGACAATTGAATTATTGGCTTCTGCAGTTTGATCTTGGATTCAGCTTCTTTGTAAGTCTGGCAGATATTTAATAGAAGTATATCAGATGCCTAAATTTATTAAGATCATTTGGCTTTTTCTAGTTTTTTGAAGGGTTCAATTCATATTTTCCAAAATATTTTAATCCACCCTGTCCACATATGTATCTTCATGCACCTGGTGTGGTATCTGGCTTCGAATTGAACCCGAATTCGATCAGTTCATGAAAATATTGTGTGCAAATTATGGGGAATTAGAGAAGTGAATTATTGGGAGGTGTGCTGATTCTTGTTTGGTGGTTATTGTGATGGAGGCTTTCGTCGCAGTTGATTGATTTAATGACTGAATAGTTTTTAGATCCAACATTGTTTGGTTATGAAACAATTCTGTGTGCATTGTCTGGCTACACGGTGAAAATTGATTGAATGCTTTCGTTTACATGGGCTTCAGTCAACCGTCTGTTGTGCTGCGTTTTTGAGGGGTTAGATTAATGATTGTGGAGTTGGGTTCTTTGTAATTTGAGGTTTAGCGTTCAAACCCTAAGCATTTGTGAGAATTGGTAATATAGAAAATGGAGAGTGTGTGTGTTCATGGTTTGATTGGAGACATGTTTGTGATATGATTCTAGATTGATTTATGTCATTAAACGTAGGGTGAGACCGTAATGCTGAAAACATGGGGAAGAAGGGAAGCTGGTTTTCAGCAATCAAACGGGTTTTCACGCACAGTTCCAAGGATAAGCAGGGGCCAGTCGATGTGAGTGATCTGCCTTCAATGACATTTTTGTACTAAATGATGCTAGAATTGTGACAATGTGCACTAACTTCTGATGAACGGAATTTGTCGAATAAGGCGTAATTATTGACTGGTGTTTTAGGGATTGGATACAAAGCGTGGCAAGGAAAAGAGGTCTGGTAAGGGAATTTTAAGGCGAGGGGAGACAAAATCGTTCATTCCCCTGTTCCGGGAGCCCAGCAGCATTGAAAAAATACTAGGGGAAGCCGATCAGCTGCTGATCAAGGCTCCTGCGACTTCCGAGCAGCCCAAAAGTCCCCCGGGAAGGCCAATCTCACCTCCTGTTTCGCCGCCTCGACGAGCTTTGTCCCCCAAGGCAGCCTCTCCATGGCCTCGTTCACCAAAAGCTCCACGGGCCATTTCCCCCAGGGTTGGTTCTCCCAAGTTTGCTTCACCTAAGGTTCTTTCCCCTAAGGTTGCTTCCCCAAGGGCTGTTTCTCCAAAGGCTTTGACGTCTGCCGCTGCTTCTTCGAGGCCTGCACCGCCTCCTAAGGTGACAAAAGGCAAAAAGGGAATTAATTATGTCAAGAGGCCGGAACCAACTTTAAGAGAGCAGCAACTTTCTGCAACTAAGATCCAGGCTGCATTTCGAGGCTATGTGGTAATATTCTAACTCCGTCATACTTGCAGTTCCTTGCTTTTTCAGTTTGTGATTTTACTTTTTCCCCGAGAAGTGCTGGTGTTTGCTTGAATACATGAATTAGAGGCCGAAAGCAGCCTCATTGATCTGACCAGTTTATGTTTTCAATTAACAATATCGCAGGCGAGGCGGAGTTTCCGGGCCGTGAGGGGCTTGGTGAGGCTTCAAGGAGTGGTAAAGGGCCAGAACGTAAAACGACAAACGATGAACGCCATGAAACAGATGCAGCTCCTTGTCAGGGTTCAGACACAAATCCAATCGCGGAGAATCCAAATGTTGGAAAACCAGGCATGCGCACATCGAAATGATAAGGAAGCTGAGAGCACCATCAGCAAATGGACCCTGAACCAACTGGTGAGTTCTTGAATCATATGTTTCTCCACAGTCAGTTTTGATCTTTATCCATTTTGAATGTTTCCTCCAAAGTTATGCTTTGTGATGTAAAATTGTTTTGCGAGCTTGTAGTCTGAAGCTGGCCTAAATGGTGATTGGGATGATAGCATGCTAACTAAAGATGAAGTGGATGAAAGGCTGCGGAAAAAAGTTGAGGCGGTCATAAAAAGAGAGCGAGCCATGGCCTACGCATATTCTCACCAGGTAAAGAGCGATCTTTTTACTTTGAAGATACATTTTACTATGATTCAAGTAAGGGGCTCTTCTTATCCCATGCCGGTTACACTGCGCCACCCGTGTACATACTCCAAGAAATAAATTAAAACCCTTCCCACTTTTCAATGTCCTTTTGCCTATTCGGTGCTGCTTACTTGATTTTCTCCCTTCCACTCCAGCTGTGGAAAGCAAATCCAAGCTCCTCTCAAACTTCAGTGGACATACGAGCCAATGGATATCCGTGGTGGTGGAACTGGCTTGATCGGCAGCTGCCTCAAGAAGGTGGTGCATCTCGGGCTCAATCCACTGCAAAGAACGTTCCCGTAACTCCTCCAAGGTCCATTTCTGGGTACAAACCAAGCCCTCTGTCCCACCCAGTCAACTACAACAGGCCTGGAAACTTCACTCCCGACAACCACGATCCCGCCACACCCCAATCCACGAGGTCAGCCATCCCAAGTCGAGGCAAGCAATTCCACACCCCTATCCGAACTCCTCCAGCCAACACCTCAAGCTTCAACAGGCACCCAAAACCTAGATCAATTGCACCCAATTCGAACTACAACACCCCTTTGAAAGATGACGATAGCCTCGTGAGCTGCCCTCCATTTTCCGCCGGCCCAAGCTACATGGCACCTACTGTCTCCGCCAAGGCCAAAGCGCGGGCGAATAGCAACCCAAAGGATAGGTTCCCAGGGACCCCGGGGAGTGAGTCAAAGAGGAGATTTTCATTCCCATTGACTCCGAATATCGGGTCTTTCAAGTGGAACAAAGGGTCTAACAAGGATTCGGGGACGGGGACGGGGACGGGGACGGGGGCAGGAGCAGGGGCGGCCATGGCGATGGATAAGCGGTCAGTGGGGGATATGAGCATAGATTCAACGGTGTCGATGCCGGCGGCCCTTGTTGGGAGGAAGCCCTTTAACAGATTTGTGTGACTTTTGTGATGTATGATGCATTGTTTGTTGTCTATGATGTTGGTTGGTTGTTAACCTGTGTACTGCTGCTGAGTTGTTTTTGGAATTTTAGGGCCTATATATAGTATATTTGTGTTTGGATGTGTATGAATGAATGGTTGATATCTTGTCTGAGTATAGCTAGTAGGGGGGATTGTAATAAATGAAGAGTCTTGTGTTTGTGTGGTTTGATTTGGTTCATTGGGAGTCAATTAGGGCATTCATGATTTTCAATTTTTGTGGATGCAATTTCTTTTTGTTTGTTATTGCTTTGGGGAGATTATGATAAGTTTCATGCAATGCATGAGCTCCTAAAGCTTTGTGTGTGTATTATATTTTTTTACTATAGAGCATACCCAAATTAAATTTGAGACGAGAATCTGGTCTTCATCCTTTCATGAAGTTTACACCCAAATTTCTATGACAAGAAACCACCACTAATGTTTAGGACTGCGCCAAAACTCAAAATCAATCTTATCTAAATGTTTGGTTACAAACATGCATAAGGAATAAATGAATCACAATTCACAAATAAACTATCCTCTATTCAATAGAAAATTCCAATAAAAAATTTCAAGAAAATCGCGGTGAGTCAAACCTCATAAAATTGGTCAACAATTAATGAAAAATGTTTTATATATACTCCCTCGTCACTAATTTAAATCTAATTTTTTATTTTTTGTTATCGACATAATCTTCCTACTTTCTAATTAATATTATATAGTTTTTTTACTTTCTCATACTACATTTGTTTAATATTCTCATGAAAAGTAGCTCAGTTCTTATATAAAATTTCTTTACTTATATGGGGGACCAAAATGACTCCAACCTCAATTTTTCTACTTATTTTTTCATACTTTTTAAAATACATGTACTATGACTATTTCACCTTTCATTTTATCAAATGCATTTTATTGATTAATCTACTAATTTTTAATGTTAGTATTAAATAATGGTAAATTGATAAAGTAAATATGAAATATTAATTAGTAAGTAGGAAATTAAATTGAACAATTTAAAATAGAAAATTGGAAGAATGAAGTGGCACGGAATGAGTATTTTAAAAGATGTGAGAATCTCACACTGACATCTTAGTAAATGAACTTGTTGAGGTTGTTAGCAGATGCTACTAACATTTGTCAGAAGTTATTTTCGGGTTGTTAGGCGTAATCGAAACAACTTAACGACAAGAATTGGCGGTTACAAATTGATCATTGGATAAATGATTTTGACTGTTAAAAAAGCCTTTTGGACTGATTTCCACCCTATATATTGCATGCATTCTTACCCTATATATTGCATGCATTCTTCAGAGTTGTAGATTACATTTTAGAGAGTATTTTTCTATGAGCAATACACTTGCATTTAAAGAGAAATCAATCTGTGTATTGAGAGATTCGTTTTTACTCGAGTGATCATTATTCTTTGAGTGAATAGATTTAGATATTGAGAGATCACATATTTGAGAGATTTGTAATTCATTAAGATTGAGTTCTTGATCGAGTTGAAGATCAAAATCGAAGATCGTTGAAGGTTCTTGAAGAATAGGCTGTAAGTCTGTGGTTGCTGTTCCACGATCAAGGCAACGTTGAGTTTTTCTTAAGGTATATCTATGTCAGATATCTTTGTGTATTTTGGGTTTCATTTTGGGATCTTTTTAGGAAAGGCTTGTGATATTGAACCGATCAATCTTGGTTAGAACTTGTTCATACTCTTAGTTGGTTAGAGTAGTTGTCTCACAGTGGTTTGGGTTACAAAGTAATAACCATTGTTCTTGCTAGTAGGATCTAGTGTAAAGATAATCAATTGGAGAGTTTGTAGAGTCAGGATTGGGTCAGGTTCTTGTAAAGAGTTTGAATATTGGTTTAGTGGAGTCTCTTGAATTGGTATTTCCGGTAGACAAGTTTTTGTGTACTTTTTCTCTATTCTGTATTTTGTGTTGTGTGTCAGTTGTCACAACCTCACAACAAACGTGCTGTGTTTGATTCATTTGAATCAAGTCGTGTGACAAGTTGGTAAACACCCCGCATGCACGATCTCTGAGTTCGAAATTCCACAAGACTGTACATCAAGGTCATACATTCCAACATAATTGTTTGCTAACATTATTGTGTAGGTTGTTTTCCACAATACTCTTTTATTTCCTATTTCAGTTTCGTACTTTCGGTGTAAACTCATATTTTGTTTTGTCCCTTGCTGGGCACCTCAGCCACTTGACTTTTTAAAATAATCTATCTTTTAAAAAAGAGCAACTTGGAAATATGTGGAACAGATATCATACAGAGTATATATATAGATATATAGATAAATAGATATCATTTATTTTTAAAATAAATAGCTCATATTGTTAAGATCTGCTGAAATAATTTAAAAATATGCAACATGTATTTTTTCAATAATTTTTAGTATTAATAACAAAGTTAAATTAAACTAATTACTAAAATAATTATGTATTATAAAAATTAAATTATCTAGCAATATATAATTATTTGAAAAGAATGAAAGCAAAACCTAAATAAAACATTAAAACATTGTAGTAAAATACGTAGTTACAAAACATAAAATTAAATTGCTTAAAAAAAGGAAAAAACAAATCAATTTAAAAAAAATGATAAGTAGTCAGTTAATTATTTATTTGTAATGTCACATACCAATGACTATAAAGAATGAAAAAAAGACAAATGTATTTACCTAGCGTTTTAAAAAATCATCCAGGTCTTATTGTGAGAGAAAAAAACCACCCTGCCACAGGCAAGTTGCTTCCTCTATCATTGCCTTTTAAAGAGCTCTTGGTAAGGAGTGCTAGATACTCGAAAGGTTTGGGTTCAAATGCCCTCACCTGCCGTTTTAAAAGTTAAAATACAAAAAGTTAAAAATAATGAATTATACTATTAAAATGGCTGAATTTCTTTTAGGGTAATACTAAACCCAGTCCTAAATTTCTTCGCGCAGTCCTTAAAAAGACTATTTTGCCATTGGGTTAAAAATATAATATAAATACATTGTAAAACATTTAAAATTCATTTGGTACTATCTCACTACAAACAACATATTAAAAATATTTGAAAAAATTCCCAAAAATTCCAAAAAATTCGAAAATGTCGAATTTTGGAGAAAATTTCGAAGAAGAAGAACATCGTGCGACACGCCGAGAAAATCACCATCGGAAAAAAACTGTCGCGGGGGGGGCGGGGGGTTCGGGCGTCGCTCCCCAAAACCTCTTCAGGGGTTTCGAGAGCGACTGCCCAAAACCCCTTCTGGGGTTTCGGCCAACCGAAACCTCTCAAAGAGTTTCGAGCCCCCGAAACCCAACCGAAACCCCCTCCCTCCCCGACAGTTTTTTTATTTTTAACTGTTAAGATTTTTTCGGCAATTGAAACAGACAATGTATTACACCGTAAAGTTCGGGGGCGTTGCCCCCGAACCCCCACCGGGGGCCACGCTGCGCCTCCGGACCCCCAAGCCGAGGGCGTTGCCCCCTGGATCCCCACTCACTGACCGGACAGCGAGACCTCCGTATGCACGGCAAACAATTATCAAAAACCCAATAAAAGAGCGTTGTGGGGACGGTGATAAGTAAGAGCAAAATTGTCATTTTCAGGTGCTACGTGAAGTAAAATAAGGCTGAGATAGTACCAAATAAATTTTAAATGTTTTACAACGTTTTATATTACATTTTTAATCCAGGGACAAAATAATCTTTTCCAAAAGCTGCGCGAAAAAATTTAGGGCTGAGTTTAGTGGTTTAGTTTCTTTTATTGCGGAATATACATTATAATGTACCATTGATTTTTTTTTTCTGAATAATATAAAAATACTAGTAAATTGTACTTTCTCATTTTTTTTTAAATGTAACGTTTTGATTTTTTATATTATTTACGTGCCAGTGAAAATATTACAAATATTTTGAAAATGAAAAAAGTATATCATAAAAATATCATTGAATTATATAATTAAACATTGTCAAAATACCAGACAAGGTATTAAAAGAAGTAAATTCCTAGTTGAAAAGACCCAACAAGCGCCAGGGGTTGTTCAAGATTTCATCCAATGTGCTCAATAATCCCCTAGTCCAATCGTCCTTGGATCGCCTATACCCACGTTGCATTTGGGTTTCTAACTCCCTTGGATTATTTTCAGATATAATATGATTATATATAGGATTAATGGTCATTTATGAATTTAAAAAAGACTAATGGTGATTTTACTACATTCTTAATTGTCCTGATTTTAGCTCACTAATAAGATATTACACTAATTAATTTACTCTGACTTCTAATACTGCAAATAGGTTTTTCTGTAATCAACAAAAGATTATTATATTAATTTAATCATTTTATTCAAATTATATCTAAAAACAATATAAAAATAAAAATAAATTCTTTTCTTTTTTTATTTTTCAAAAGACGATTCAAAGAGATTGAAAATGAACAAAATCACACACAATCAAAATCCAGAGGAAAAACAAAATGTCGCGACTTGTTCGAGGCCGTAATCAAAACCAAGAGAAATTTGAAAGGCACGGAGAATCGCGTTTGAATTTCGCCAACCTTCAATGCAAGTATTTCGTCATAGATTTGACGCCCTTGCTCTGCAAATTGGCTTCATTTCAATCTTCCAATTCGAACATACAAATATTCGCATCAAAACTTCAGATAGCAACACGAAACAAAAAAACAAAAACCATTCAACAGAGGAATTATCTAAATAAAGACAAATAAAAATGATTCGGGAATGAACACAAGATTAATTTCACGAGCTGCAGATACGAAGGCTGAAATCTGAATAATGATGTGCGACCGAGGGCGGCATTTATAGGTAAAAGTCAATGAGGGTTTGCGATAAAACCCTACTGAAGTGGGCTTTTAGCCCACAAACAATTGGGCCTCATGGGCCTCTAGCCCAAAGAAATATTTGACGGCCAACCCATCTTGTGAATTTCCCGTTATGCCCTCCAGACCAGACCCTTATAAAATGATGGGTGACGAGCTAACGGTTTATTAAACCATCAAGATTCAAGACGAAATCACAAAAACTCCAAACTTGCCTAAGGAAGAAGGGAAATTTGCAGTTGCAGCCATGGATGAGGGTGACATAGTGAAGAAGCTGGTGAACCAGAAACTCAATGAGCTGAACGCCGAGGTTCAGTCCCAACTCGCCGGTTTGCAAGAGCAACTCAATTTCCAGATGAAGGTTTTCCTTTTTCCCCCATTTTGGTTGATATATGTTTCTCTAATGTGTGTTTGAAACATGAACCCAAAAATTTTTCGCCTAAATTGCTTTAGTTTTGGTCATTCTTGTATTCTTGATCATCTTTCTAATACCAGATTACCTGTAATCCAAAAAATCGAACATCCACATATTAGTTCTGTAATCATTTGCTCTTTGATCGATGTCATATTAAAAATAAATTGCATTTTTGGACTGTTTGCAGAAAGCGTACTTCAAGTGTGCGTACCTGTGCTACTACAGGCGGAGGAACCAGGACTTGATAAACAACTGTGAGAAGGAATGCGGTTTTCCCCTGCTCAATGCTCAGCAGGTTGTCAAACACGAGATGACTGAATTAAGGGTAATTGCTCATACCATATTTTAGTTTCTATTCTTAAAAAAAGAAAGAAAGAAAGAAAGAAAGAAAGAAAAGAAAAGATTATCTGATGGATGAAGTTTCATCATTTTGAGATTTTGGATTGTTGCGGTTTGCGGTTCAATCTTGAAATAGTAACAAATCAAATAAATTATGTCTGTCTGTGTTTGGTGTTACTATGCTGAATTAAGAAAATGGATATTGTGGCATTCAAGCAGTACATGGATTGTTGTTTACAAATTTTATAACATGGCTGTCTTGATAATTTCGAGTTCATCATAAGATTCAGTAATTTTCATGTTTAGTATCAGTAGGCAATTAAGATGATATGAATTTATATGGTCCTCAGATGATAAGTCTAAGAAAAGGGAAAATGAGAAGCAAAATAAGATCTGTTTTCAGATGCATTAGCAAGAAAGAAAAGAACTCTGATATACACTAGATAATAGTGATTCAGTGTGGTGGTGCAAGACAATATGCTGAGTATAATCTTAATTAACACTTTCTTGCTTGAAATTTTTTATTTTTCCTGTGATCATGTAAGGATTTACATAGAACTGTTTTACAGTGTAAATTCTTGAAAATTCTTTGCTACCTAGAGTTGCATAAAATTTTGGTGCCATTTTGCATTCTAATGCTGTAAGCTTTTCCATTCAATACCACCATCTATTCTTCCCATGTAGTATTTTCTTTTGCTCTGCCTGCTTGTAGCTAATGCATTATGCATATACATGATTCAACTCTTAATTCAATTCTCCCACTCAATGTGAGGTTTATTCGCCTAATCCTTGCATCAACACTGAATAGTGTCATCTTGATTCATACCAGGAAAAGTTGGAAAAGTCTTTGAAGGTTTGCCAAGAAAAATATGAGTTAGCAAAGCTCCAGCCGAACAGAAACAAGGCCATGATGGAACTGAAGTCATGTTGTGACATGTCCACTGAAAACACCATCAAACTCATTCCACATGTTGCTAGAAAATTGAAGGAAAATCTGTCAAATCAAGATTAGAACACCTCTTTGCAATGTGATGCTGGAAAAGTAGATTGAGGTGTAAATCCACATGCTGCGAGATGAAGCCATACAAGATGCACTGCTGTATGTTACGAATACTACTTTTTCGAAAAATGACAGGGAAAACATATAACTACAAGGCGCTTGGGGGCCTGTAACTGTAGACTGTACACTCAATACTTTTTCATATTTGATCATGTTCTCAATGTGGTAATATGCAGGTGGAACATGTATCATCTAGTACTGAAGTTGAAATCTTAATTCAAATGCAGGTAGATCAAATTCAGTAAATGCATTTTTAGACATATGGGCTTGTGTAGTGTGCAGCTTTCAAATAACACCATTGACTAATTGAGTTGACTCGAATACTTGCACTATATCCAGCATCTGATTTGACTTCGATGATATGTGCTTGTATGCTTCAACTTGCATATTATAGGAAAATATATGGGGTGCGTCTAGTTGGTGTTTCATGATGGAAAAATTATATTTTACGATGAAAGTGAGATTTTTTTTTAAAAAAGAAAGGGGGATGGAAGAGATGAGTATAGATATGTTTTGTGA
>MAYD01641048.1:0-11603 GCA_001909325.1 Ruellia speciosa
TGATGGTTCTTGGATGGTGCAAAATCCCATATACTTCAACAGAGAGATGAGGAAGGATATTTGCCCATTTTTGAATGCATTTGCATTGTTGAGAGTATGCGTTATTTTTTACATTGTAAACGCATACTTGTTATACATGGCTTGTGCTTAGTTTACTAGATTTGTTGTTGATTTGATATTATTCTGGTTTGTAATATGTATTTCAAAAACTACACAAAGTTTGATTCTCATTAGACTAATTGATTTATTGAGATACTTAGGTTGTCAGAATTTTCTTGTTTCAAGTCCTTAATATAATTATGATTTTCTTTTAGGAAAAAAAAAATTCTCTATTTATTTATAGTCATATTTTGATATATTTTTAAGTGAAAAAATCAATATGCCATATATATAAAATAGAAAAAAAAATGATAGAAACAAGATCAGGTGCAAGTGTGCAACAAATATAAAGAGGAGAAAACAATTCATCCTATGAGAATCCGTCCAAACTCCAAAGGGCAGAGAGCGTTGTTGAGATTTTATTTGGCATTTGGCAGCTGTACCTTCATTGCCCCATTCCCAATTTTCTTTAATTTGTTTTTCAATCCCCTTCTCCTTCCCTTCCCCTTGCGAATCCCCAATTTCCCAAATTTCTTCTGATTCAAAACCGTTTGCCAAACTCTTAATTGCATGTTTATGCATGCAATGATCAATAATGGAGAAGGGCCTCAAGGGATTTTGGATGCTTGATGTCATTTTTATGGAATTAGGAGTTTGTGTTGTTATTGCCCATTAGCGTCGAAATTTTCTTCTGTCTTTTTTTGGGGGATTTTTTCCCGGTTTTTGTTCTGCATTGGAGTCCATTTATGGACCAGGAAAAACCCCAAACTAAGAGGATTTATCAAGTCTGGAAAGGAAGCAACGTAAGGGATTTTTGTTTCGTTATGATTCTTTTGATCGATGTTTGTTGTCTCTGGGGATTGAATGAGGAGAATATTTGTGAATTTTAAACTATTTTTCCTCCTATCTCTGTCGTGTTGTTGAAATTGCATGTGGTGGGAATTGTTCCTGTTGATTCCACTTTTCGTATTCGGGTAAATTTAATTTGGATATATTGCAGAAATACTTCTTATTGAGGTTTTGGATTTAAATTTTTACTTCAAATTCAAAATCTCCTATTTCTGGGCGGAAACTGTAAAGAAGTTGGTATTCAGAATTTATTTATGTTTGCACTTATTTATCACGGTGTCTATCTATTTGTGTGTGTTTGTGTATTTCCCTTTCTTGTCATCTGAATTTGAATCTTTTACATTTGATGGCTTAATATTACAAATCAAGCACTCAACCGATTGTGATTATTATTATGTTTGGATGTTACAGAAATTCTTATTTGGAGGAAGGTTGATTTTTGGTCCCGACGCAGCTTCTCTGTTGTTGTCTGCTTTCCTAATTGTTGGTCCAGCTACTGCATTTTGTGTGAAAATTATTATTATCATCAAAAACCATCTCAAGACAAATATCATCGTTGGTCAATGGTATCCTATGCTTCTTATGGCTATAGCACTAACCATAATGGTAAGTGAACCATCTTCAAGTGATCCTGCCCATGGATGTTCTGAACTATTTATCTCATCTCAAATTATGGATCTTATACTGGTGTAGTATTTACTCTTGTGTGATTATGAAAGGTGAAGAGGACCTCTAAATAGAGCATTTAATGGTTGATATCTGCAATTTTTGTGTTTGCAGGACGTGTTGTTTCTCTTCCTTACATCCTCTAGAGACCCTGGAATTGTTCCTAGGAGTAAAAAGCCTCCTGAATGTGATGAATCAGTTGAACCAAATACACCTTCAATGGAGTGGATCCACAGCAGAACTCCTCATCTGAAACTTCCTCGGACAAAGGATGTGCTTGTGAATGGACACACAGTCAAAGTAAAATTTTGTGACACATGTTTGCTTTATCGCCTGCCACGCACATCTCATTGCTCCATCTGCAACAATTGTGTTCAGAAATTTGACCATCACTGCCCATGGGTTGGCCAATGCATTGGTATAGTGAGTATCCTAGTATGCTTATGCATGCCCTGATAGCTTAAATGTAGCTGGTTTATTGCTTTCTCCTAGTTCACCTAGTGAATGTCTTGTCTTAGCATTTTGCATCCAACACAAGCACATATGATATGTTATCCCCTGATTCTTGTGGAATGCCTTAATTTGTTTATATGCATTTGCTGTATTTCAATTCACGCTTTTCTTTTGAGACTGACAAATTCATTTTTCCTGTTGCAGCGTAATTACAGGTATTTCTGCATGTTCATCTCAACATCAACAGTCTTATGCCTGTATGTTTTCATTTTATCATGGTATATTATAATCCACCAGAGCGGCAGTGTATTGGAAGCCATATCGAATGATTATTTATCAGATGTGCTCATCGTGTACTGCTTCATTGCCTTTTGGTTTGTTGGCGGACTAACGTTTTTCCACTTCTATTTGATTAGCACAAACCAGGTGATCTTTCTGCCAACATTGTCTTTTGGTTTTTCTATGATGTTGCATTTCATGTCTGCATATCCTCAAATAAGACATTATTATTTGCAGACTACCTATGAGAATTTCAGGTTTCGATACAGTAGAAAGCAGAATCCATATAACAAGGGGGTGATTGGGAACTTCAAAGAAGTCTTTTGCTCTAACATTCCACCATCGATGAATAATTTCCGTTCATTTGCTGAGGAAGATGAAGTTATGGTTATGGAGCCCACCAGTCATACTTCTACTGGAAATGGTGCTGTCTCAGAAAAACAAGCAGATACCATAATGGGAACTACATTTGATGAGAATGACATGACAATGCTCCCTAGTATTTTGCGAAATTTACAACTGGACGACATTGAGGATAATTTGAGAGACCGGGAAGGGATTGAAGGCTCCGATTTTGACTCTATTGGCATTCCTGCTGAGCAAGACCTTGGTAAGTCCACAAATAGCTTAACAATGGAAGTTTGTCCCAAAGCAGAGAAGAAACGTGATGTTGAAATATCAGAAACAGAGTAAAGATTTAGACCTGCTATGTAATGCAGGTAGAATTGCTTATCTTCTTGGTATATTTTACTCCTATCTTGTTCCTTTAGCTGTAAATATTTTCTTGCTGAACCAAGTAGATGGAAATACCCTGAAAGCCAGTCATCTCTTGATGAAATAAGTAGATGGACATAGAGACTATCCATACGCACAACACTCTTTTTGGAAATGGACGATAGTTGAGATTCAAACTGTGAATCTACGATATAATGTTCAAATAGTCAGTCATCATGAAGCACTTAAGAGAAATATAAAAATACTGTAATTATTTTGAATTGTTTCAACACCATTAAAACAAGTAATGCAGGCAAGGTGTTTCCTGAATGCAAGAAATGTGAGAATGAATTATCACATATGGTCCTTTAGAGCTCGTTTGGATGTTTGTTAAAAGAAAAGGAGTAAAGAGAACAAAAAAAATTTCCTTCACTTTCCTCCCATAAATGGGGTGAAAATTGAACAGTACCCTCCTCTCTCACAAATTCCCTTCCATTTTCCTCACTTTCTCACACTTTCCATCAGTCCAAATGAGGGATTGACCAAAATATTTTTCTTCTCCTTCTTCGCTTCTCTTCAAATCCTTCCATCCATACTAGCCCTTAGGAAAACTGGAGTAGCTTGTCATTCTTTATAACTCCAAGTATGCGATGAGTTCACTAACTGCTATGTAGGATTTTAGGCTTCCAAAATTCTCTATTGTAGTCAAGCTGATTTATATCTTTCATATAGAAATGTAGAATGCATTTTATGCTATGTGTGGAATTTGAGTCCATAGGCCTTGTTGCTTATTTCATCAAAAAACTGTCGGTATTTTAAGTTTGCAAATAAGAGATGAGAATTGTTTATGCTGTTCAGTAGAAGTGCCCACATCTGCCAGACACTAACCCAGTAAAAGATACGTTCAATAAAGAGAACAAAAAGTACTTGAAGTACGATGGGAACAAAAATTTTCACGCCTCACTTTCTTCTCTCAATCTACATGCACTAATCCCTAACCTACACTACTGTATTTATAATCACAATGCATTTAATCTCACTTCAACTAGACTTATGCTATATCTTACTCTATTACTTGGGCTGCACTTCAACATCTCTATAGTAATTTATCCAAGACTTAGCTTTTATCATTCCAAGTATCATCAGGTTTCAATCTTGTTGAGTTGATCTCAACACAATCTTAACATTCACACCTCTTCATTGTCTTCAATAGCCTTTCATCTGTGGTTGTTTGGCAAAACAATTTCATGTAGTCTTCATGAATTTTTGCCAAAGGTTCTTCAACTAGTAATCAAGATCAAATCTTCTTTGAAACATAATTCTATTAACAACTTAGCTCAGATCTTTCTCTCCATATTTCTTGCATTTCGAATGAACTGTATGTCAAAAATAATATCTTCAGTAACCTTTAAAGATAAAATATCAGGTCATCATGAATTTTCTTCAAGTTCAAATAGCACCATTGGATGTTTAAAAATGATGTAATGTAGTCAAGCTCTGTTGTCAACACTTTTGTCAAAAACATCCTGACATGATCCCTTGAAGAAAAGCAATGTGTGCATATTCACATCTATGGTCATATACTTCAAAAAGCATTAATGAGTTGCTGGATGTGAATGATGTTAAGTGTCTCAATTTTATGGTTGAATGGAATTGCAGATATATTTCAATGGAATGGGTCAAGTGATTCGAGTTGTGCAACTAGAGAGGATGATAAGATATATCTCATTGTCATGGGATTTCAAGTTTGACATTTCCAGGCTTTCTTGCATTCACAAAATACCAGAGTAAATCAGAGCTTAGCAATAGTGAAGGATTATCTAAAGACAAATCCTGTGAGCATAAAGTACTTGAGGCTGAATATTACAGTGGTGTTTCTTTGCTTTAGTTGCTTCATTGTTCTGCATATATATAAAATCATTTACACGCTACTTTCAGTCTTTAAAGAGCCCTTTTCGTTGTCCATAGTGTGAACAGGCATAAAATTGGCTCACAATATAAAATACCTGACCCCTCTTGTTTTCATGTGTTCTCTGGATGCTGGCTATATATTGTCTGCACGCACATTTTCAAATTATTTTGCTTGGTACTGGTGTTAGGCAAAGCTTTAATCTATTGCTTTTCGAATGATGGATAGACATAAGTGACAAGATGGGGTACGCTGGTCCACACTTGACATACAATCATCTATGCATTTATTAGTTGCTCCTTTGTTTCAGGTTCCTTCCATCTTTGTGTCGAGATATAGTTTTGCGTTGGAATCAATTTAAAATGTTGTATCTATGTGTAAATTTACATGATGATCTGAAAGAAATTATAGATTGATTGATCGATCTTTGCAATTCCTATTCCTTTCCCTCATGCATGAACGCTGAGGTAGCCGGTGGCCAATAGCTGGCTATTGTTTTCTTCTCCTTAAATATCGTTTGAATGTTTTGGATCATCAATTACTCATGTTTTCTTCTTAATTTCCTTTCATATGTTTCGGATCATCCGTCTGGGCTGATTGGCTTTGTCAATTGTCATTGCAATTTGAAATATCCTTTCCCACTATTGGCAGGCAATATATTGAGGGTTTAATACTTGGTTTTATACCTATTTTTTGTCAATGCACAAGGCTGGCTGAGGGAAATAATGCATTTTATTTTATACTAGTAAATGATGCACAAATATAATGTGTGCTAAATATAAAGTATATATGTATATATATTATTTATTTATATTAACTTTATAGCATAAATGAGGTGATAGTGTGGTAATTTAAAGTGAGACTTATAATCTAAAAGTTATGGGTTCAAATCTCTTTAGAGCAAATTTTTTACATATATAATAAATATAAGAACAAATTTGGAAGTTCACATCTCGTGACGGTGTGTTGGTTATTCCTAAAATAAATGTGTGTTAACACTTGAAAAATAGCATGGCCGCGGCTGCCACGAGTCGTGGCCATCAAGGAGGGCTGATGATCCAATTGGCCGAATGGGGCAAGAGATGGGCCGAGCAGGTGATCCAATTGGCCGAATGGAGCAAGAGATGGGCCGAGCAGGGACCGGCCAAAAGGAGGATGGGTCAAGGAAGTGCTGGAAGCAGACCTTGCCCAAAGGAGGATGGGTCGGGAGATGAGGCTGAAGATAAAGAGCTGCTTGGTGACATTGTCGGAGGAGTTACAGCCCACGTTTTACCACACGATCTCCATGTAATGACTGTACAATAGAGAGGGCCTCCAAAAGGCCATTAGTGGTAGTGTTAGCAGTAGCCTTTAGTGGGCAATTTTGTAGCTTGTAACAGGTAGGACACACTTGTATTTATACCTAGTTTTAGAATGGAAAAGAGGCCGCCGATCAAACCACCCAAATCTTATGTTTATCTTTACCTCTTTTTTAATGTTTTTCTAGGAGTAGTGTAATATAGTGAATCCTATTCGAGGTTCTGTCCTTCCTCCGACAATGTGGTTATTGATTTCGGGAAATCGAGTCAACAAATTGGTTTCGTTGTCGGGAAACGACTCACCGCGTACTGCCTTGTTGTGTACCGAAGATTCACTTGGTAGGGAAACTAAAAGATTCACAACGCCTGACCAACGTTGTCGTTTGTCTTGTTCTTCGCTAAGAGGATGTCACATAATGTGTACAACCAATGGGTTTCTTTGGCCGACAACATAGGCACCTTGCTACGATAGGCATTACTTGGGTTTGGTCGATCTTTACGACCTCCTGATTTCACTGACTGAAGTGACTGGGCATCTTTAATCACAATGCCCTTCTGTCTCTTTTTCTGATGTTCCTCTCTAGTCGTCATGACTAGATTGCTCATTTCGGTTCCTGCTAAAGACTCGAAAAATGTTCACTGCTCGCTCGTACATTTCCTGTACACTATGGTGGCTATGTTCAGAAAGTGATGTCTGAAGCCACGTGAGCAATCCCATCTCGAATTGCTCCATTAGGAACTCTTTTGGTCGAGCTCCTGCCGTCAGATAGAGTGACAGCTCCACGAATTTGGCATGATATTCTGCGACTGTCATGCCTTTCGTCATTCTGAGATTCCTGAACTCATCGATCTTCTGCTTTTTCATAAGCATAGGATAGATCTTTGGCTTTTATGTCTGCCACAAGTCCGTTCTAGTGGTAAGCTTCGCTGGAAATCTTTTCTTTGCCAATTGCCATCCACCACCTTCGGGATTCACCATCAAACTGGTATGTCCCGATATTAACTTTCATGTCCTCAGGACACCTGGTGATCCTGACAATTTCCTGCGTTCTGTAGATCAAGTTCTCTAATCCTGCCGGGTCTGGCAATCCCAAGAACTGATGTGAGTGGTGTTCTGCCACTTTACCGTACGGATCAATTTCTGCTCGCTGGTTCTGATTCTGATTCTGAGTCATGAATTGCGTAAACTGATCCCCTGCAGCTGGTGCAACTTGCACCTTCTGCTGCCTGTTCACATTCCCAGCCCCTGGCGGCTGTACCCTGGGAGACACATTCCCAATTGATTCTTTGTCAGGATGATCAGTACCTCTGACCCTCTGATCCTGAACCAACAACTGGAGCAACTGGCTCCCCATCCCTGGCTGCTCTAGCCCTCCTAGGCGGCACCTACAGGGACACGAAATGCTTGTTGGTGCCTAGCGACCCAATTGGTTACCTGTGGAAGGGTAAGTACCACAGCGGCACCAACTTACATTCAACATCAAGCAAACAAAAGAAAACCTAAAACCCCTCACTCATCTTAAGTCTAGACAAGTTTTTATTTCACATAACATGTTGGGTTTCCAAATTTTATTCCAAGTATTAGAGCACATACGCTCTGATACCACTTTGTAACGCCCCGATTTCCGTATTCAGAAAACGTTACTGCCACACCTAACTTAAACTGAGATTCTACTCCTAATCCCAACTTAAGCTCGGTGCTCAGGCTCCTTAATTATCTCATCCTATCAGAGTCGCGGGATGTTTAGGAAGCAAAGTCCCCTCCGATCACCGCCATCATACTCGGAATAAACACATAAAGTGGAATAACATAAAATATAAGTTATTACAACCCAAACGTACTGTATTGTCCCACGCCGGGACTCGGCCACTTAAGTACAAGCCGATTAAAATGAATTACAAGGTTTCAAGAAAACGGAAATTAAAATCCTGTAACCAAATACAAGGTTAGCACAGGCAATACTAATAAGTGGTTCTCTCGATCTCACCAAACGAAACCCATCGAGTATTAACTCGAATCCCCTACCACTGAGCTGGAGGTATGTCCCCCTGCTCTTCCAAGCCTGCGATGCATAAATAGCATCCTTAGTCGCGAGACTAAGTATGAAACATCTACCAACAAGTTAAGCATATATATGAGTGAATATGCATCCGAGTTGGTAACACCTCCATACGTGAAAATCCAACTGGTTGATCAAGATAATTGATGCAACTAATACCGTGAAAAATGCTTTATGAATGCACGAGTTAAAATAGAGATAAGCAGCAGCTTAAAAATCATGATTTAAAACCCATGCAACAAGCAACACCCTGAACTCTCTGGCGAGTTCAAAAGTGCCATGTGTGGCCTGCACGGAACTGCTAGCCATGACTCCACACATGGGAAGTACTAAGCCCTCGACTCAACCTGCGGTACATCTCAGGACTCTAATGGCCGTATGCGTAGCACCCGTTGAGAAGACCCCACTTAGCGTACTCCATAGGTCTGGGAATCTAGTAACCGTAAAGAGTGGCCTGGATAATCAGGAACCCCATTTAGTTACCTGATGTATCCTAAGAAAACCCCAACTAAGAACAACCAACAGTTCTGCACGGATGGAATCACCCAGTCGACGTAGCAGTCCAGTGGCGATCCCAGCATAATCCATGAGAGGAGCTATAGTGCGTGCTCCGATCGTATCGATAGATACGTGAAACCGCTAGTACACATCTCAAGGTAGAGAGAGGTCGAGGTCTCGACACTTTCTCATCCAACTATCCTTAAATTACCGGTAAACCTCAGTATAAGGGCGCTACCCTCCTGAGTAAGACAGCATAAATTGGGAATTATATTCCCTAGTGGTCCAAGCTTAAGAGGATACGCCCCAAAAGCCATAAAAGAACATCCACTCTGTGTTCTGGTTTACGTAATTACGTCTTTTAATGCGATGCATTAAGTAATTCGTTAACCGTATAATTCATCTGGATCTTTGCCGTGCCTAAATCGATGCAAGGATATTATAAATCGCTTGACCGAATTTAGTAGGCTTAGTGTCTTACAGACAATTCCATTTCATGCAGGGTTAATTATGCATATGACATCCACAACACATAATCAACAAAAGAGATTTACACAAATCACAATCCTATTTCCTCAACAGGAAATAAATAAACCACTTGCATGAAGATAAATGATGAATAAATATTGCAATAAATAATTTGTTTAAAAGCAATATTTTATATTTACCAGGCCGAATAATACTCGGCACTTCCGTAATTAATTCGAGTCTTATGGGTGCCCAGGTAGTGTTCATACCTTTATCAACAGTCTTGATATTTGAAACAGTAAAAGAAACACGCACGTCCTATTTCCCGCTATCGATCGGGTCACCTACAAGGCGAATAAACCCTAATTAATTATCCTTCCAATTAGTCTTTAAAAGACTTAGACAATTTATAACTTGTCTAGGAGAATTAAATAAAATCAAGACATAAATCCACTAATATCCCAAATCCTCGGGATCTGCCATCCCGAATTATGGTATCTGACATCTATCACTGTCAACTGACCACTGGTACCCTGATCTAGAATAACTGACATCTGTATCTTGAATAATTTATCCAACTCAAAATGCCCTTAATTTAATTGTTACCTGACAATTAAATTAAATAATAATCCCTTTAGATTATTATTATTTTTATTGGTTGTCAAATCTTGTTGTTTGACTGCTCAGAGGTTTCAAGTGTAGTATCTGTAAAGAAACACTTGTCCACACCTCTCATCATTGCAGGAAACATTTAATTAATCAATTAAATTAATTAATGTTTCATTATATCTTAATCCCACCAATTAGGTAAATTAATTGAGATTAAGTCCAATAACCCAACAGTGTCCGTCTAAAATTATTCTGTCTTAATTAAGTTACCAGGGCCCAAGCCCAATAACCGTAAGCCCATTCTTCCTTTTGAAACAATAACCAAAACACCACCAGCAATTATATTTTCTCAGTAGGCTCAACCAATTAATTAATTGTTTTAAGCCCAAGCCCAGATCTGCTTCTGTGTTAATTACTAGGCCCGAAGGCCCAATTGCATAAGCCCATTAGGAATTAATTATACTGGCCCAAACAATTTAAATCCGAGCCCAAACCAACTCAAGCCCATTAGCAACAAACAACCCACAATACCATAACAAATGCTCAAACGGATCTAACTGGCTAAGATGAAGAACACGTTGAAGACTGGCGATGAACACAAGAACATCATTCTGCTAGAAACACTGAAATTCAATCCCGAAACAAAATCAACCAAACTTAACACTGGATTGCCTCAGACCGGTCTCGGTCTTAACATCATCGGCATCATCCAGATCCAGGTCAATGTCTCCAACCAACAATCGATCTTATACAATCAAAAGGGGGAAACAAGGGCTGCAAAACATCAATACTGAAACCGATTCATAACAGGGAACCGAACACAAAACCTTACACTCGGTGTCTTAGCTACCAAACCCAAATTGAGCTTTGGGGGCAACACAAGACCTTACCCGAGACCTCATGCCCTCAGATCTAATCTTTCATCGGGCATAAATTCAACAGCCATCATTCCAACATTCAAACCACATCCGATCTGCAGCAACAGAACTGAGACCACACAGCCCTCGGCCTCACTCGGCCTTCATCGGGCAATAATAAAAATTTCCAACACCCGACTGGACGAACCAGTGACTGAAACCAAACCAATACAGAAACTGTGACCAACATGGAGACTGAGACAGGATCAAAACCTAAACCGTTACCAAATTCGAAACCAAAACAGAAAACTGTGATCAACACGGAGACTGAGACAGCAAGCTTCACAGAACCCAAATCGAACACACACACAATATCGGAGCCTTGGATCGAACCTTAACCAACCGAACCAAAATCGAGACCATCACCGGAACCAAACTGTAAACAGAATCGAGACCAACACAGAGACCCTCGACAGAACAGAAACACAACCCAACGGATTCCACTACCGAAAGAACCTTAGATTCATCATCAACATCTTAACAACCAAAATCCCCAAATCGCAAAATCGAGGGTTTAGAAATTATACCTTCGGCCGATGAAGATCTAAATCCAGCAAGCAGCAGTTGAGACGGTGACTAGGGAGTTGCCTTACTCGAAGGCCGTCTCGCCCTCATCCCCAACTCCGATCGAACAACCGAAACCTCACGATGGCAGCAACCAAAATCACGGCTTCACAGTCGGTCGAAAAGGGGAATCCGAGATCTAAGAATATGCAATAATGGAACACAAGGGGAGGGGTGGCTTATTTATTATAGCCTCCAACCTTCGACCTTAACTGAAAAT
>MAYD01647551.1:0-13097 GCA_001909325.1 Ruellia speciosa
TGTTATTGTGCTCCCCTGTTACATGTTGAAATATGTTGTGTGTATGGCGTTCCTCGCACAACATTGAAAAATAAATTGTGCAGGTATTCGTATAATAAATGAATTTTAAACCCATTAAGAAACGTGTTGGAGACGTTCTTGACGAGGCTTGCATACCACTCATGTTACATGCATTCATGTGTAATCCTTACTTAGTCTCATCGACTAATGGCGCTACTTAAATAATCTCAGATTCCGAAGTTGGTTGGTGGGTGGAAGCCAACCCGGCCAACCCTCAAGAGAAGAAAGATTGAGGCGGGTGCCTCTAGGGTATTTGGCGTGAAATGAGAGAACATAATTTATCCTTTTGAGTATTGTAGATCTATCCATGTTCTAAACTCTAGTACTCACTTTGTTTTACTTTCGTCGGGTTGTATTAATTAACTGCACTCTAGGCATAGACCTGCTTTATGATATTCGACTATTATGTTTAAATTATTATTATGAAATATTTATTAGCATGCTAAGCTGTGATCAAGGGGAACTCGCTTCCCTAAGTTGCAGCGTACTCTGATGATGTGATAAGATAGAAAATAAAATCAGCCTGAGCATCGAGCTTACCAAAGATTAGGTGTAGAATCCGAAGTAAGTTCGGTGTGGCGGTAACATTTCCGATTCGAGAAAATCGGGGTGTTACATTAGGTGTGGCGGTGACGTGTCCGGCTTAAGAAAATCAGGGCGTTACATAAGGTCTGCTGCGACCACGGCAGCCTCCTATGCAGCCACTGTGTAGGCCTCCTATATAGCCCTAAAATATTTATGCACGTAGGCTACTGCCAGTGATTTCTGCTTCCCACAAATCCTGTACATCTGGTTCTCCACGTCCTTGTATATGTGCCATGTACACAGTAGGTGGATAGACTGTGGGAATAACTCCTGTATCGATCGCATCAGACCAATCTTGGTAACAAGTGCTGTGGGCTGCAGCTCGTCGCCTAGCATCATACGAAGCCTGTGTAAAACCCAATGATAGCTCGACTCTGACTCATCCTTCATGAACACGTATGCAATCATGAAGTTCTTGTTCGACGGTGTCATAAAAGGTCATCTCAAAGAACGACATCTGATACATGTTTCATTATTAAGGCATTGGATCATTGCCAATTTATTATTGAAAACTAAAATTTAAACTAAAAAATAGTTTTGGTATAAAGAATATATTATTAGAAAAGATCATATTTATTTTAATAATTCGTAATATTATCCGAACCTATTAATTTGTATGTGAAGTCCACGCCGATTATCCATGGGTAGGCCGGTAGTAATTTCGCAGACTCCGAATGCACCATGAAGATGTGTGTCAAGATTCCAGTCTCCGGATCCGTCTCCCCCAATGCACGTAATTATTTGTCGTCGCTAGATGAAAGAATTGTCCCACCACATCTCTACCCTCCAAGTCAGTCTTGCACATCTGCGCCCTGTAATTGTAGATATGTTGCCGAGTAGCATTATCGTGAGGGAATTGCTCCATGATCGCCGCATGAATAGTACCCGACTTTGTCTGCACGGCCGACATCTCACGCACAACCTTCTTAGCATCAACACTCGACCCACTGACCTGCCGATATCCCTCCTGATACACCATCAACTCATGGTTGTGACTCCTCATTGCGGCCGCCTCATCCACGCGGATCTGCCAGAAACCATCCATCATTTCTTGAGGAATTACTTTGAACGGGCATCGGCAAGATTTGTTTTATTATTCGGTCATGCGCCCTGATTTTCATCCACAGCACGCCCCCTGTACCTTTCCCCTCTGGTACAACACAGCACTCTCTTCTTCCCTCGATTTTTATGGGATGAGATCACCAACTTGAATCCCAAGTCAATCGCTACAGACTTTGCCTCCTCTATTGCTTCGACAATGCTCGTAAATTAATCCATATTTTCAAATGGACCCCCGTAGTCCACTCCATCACCCCGCAATCCTCCAATGGAACCTGCAACATCACACGACATAGTATTAATTAATTTTAGACGTATCATAAACGTAGAAACATAAAAAAAATACCCCGACATTCAATTCAACGCCGGGAATATAGCCCGCCACATACCTAGGGCGCATAAGTGAAGTGCCCCGTGCCCGGCGGTGTCGTCCGGCGCACCTACGGGGCGTCGCGCACCCGACCGCACCGCCAAGCACGCAATCTTGGGTGCAGTGCGCTCGACGGTGCGGCCGGGCGCGTGCATCGTGCCCCCCATGTATCAGATTGAGATTTTTTGATTTTTTTTTACCGTTTTTTCATGTTTTGACACTAGTTTTATCCAATTTTCATAAAAAAATTACCTCATTGATTATCAGATCCTCACTACTGGACATTATTCTTTATTCTTGATCGAGTTAAAAACAAAATTTGAGTAACTGAATATTTTGAATTCAGAGAATTCTTGAGAGCAAGAAATCTGTTTTGAATTATGACAGGGGCAAATTTGTCTTTAGGCTGGGCGATGTCTGTATATTGAGGGCGGTATTTACTATTACTCTATTTCTTTTTTGGACAACTTTTCTATCCCACCAACAAATCAAATATTATATTCTCTCTCCGTCTATCTCCTCAATTAATAAAAAATGACTCGGCTTACCCTAACGGGTCAGTCAAGTGAATGAGATTTTCACCTCATATGGCTCCTCAAAGATCACAAATAAATCAGTAAAAGAAGGAAACTTATAGACATGGTTTACTCACAGAGACTAAATAAATGAACTTATTCATCTTTCTACATTTGAATGGGTTACAATGCTTTGGGTGGCCCGCAAGACTGGACACATCTTAGCTATAGGAAGTATGGTTCCGAAAAGACTTCTTGGTCAAACCAAAAAGATTGCCAACTTCTGAGGAGAAGCATTATATAAAGAGACATTGAACAGCCAAGCTTTAATAAGGATTTGGGGAACAGCTGACCTAAGCAACTTGTGGTCTGATTGCACCCTTTTATTCGACCTTATTATTATCTGGAAAAATATTATATATTCTTTCTTATTCCACCAATAAATTCCTTAATTCTCTCCCTCTACTATTATACCTCATTATTTATCTTACTACCTTAAATCCTATGTCCAATCCTAATGTAACATTTAAAAAAAAACAAATAAAGTATTTTTTAATGAAAAATAATAATGTTGCTTATTATTATTATTATTATTATTATTATTATTATTATTATTATTTGTTTTCAATATATTTTTAACAATTCAAATTCAGTTACTTAATAACTGTTGAGACTTTATATGTTGAGACTGATACAGATAAGTGATTCTCGTCCCTAATGGCTTGAGGTGAGTTGATCGGTGACATGGTATTAGCCAGGGGTCTCATATTCAAATCCTAGCTGCCCCAACCTGTATCTGCCATCCTACCTCTGTATTTGCTCCTGCCAATTTGTCCATGCATGTTTCTTCTGTATCCACACACAAGGTTAACCCAGCTTGCGTGTGAAGGGATGTATTGAGACTAACATATATGATAAGTGATTCTTTTCCCTAACAGTTTGAACTTTTAGGCGAGTTGGTCATCCAACATTAATTTAGACTTCACACTTCATATTCAAACCCCATTGAGTTTTTCAAAAGAGATGCTATGGTGGCAGCATTATCTATAAGGTCAAAATGCTGGATTTACACCCATCATAAGAGTCTCAAGGAGTTGAACTTGAGGCAAAGAAGGTGGCTTGAGTTGATTAAAGACAGAGAACTTGAGATTAAATATCACGAGGGTCTAGCTAGTGTGGTGTTAGACGCATTGAGTCATAAAGAAATATTTCCAACAAGTTGGTACTGGCTGATCATCAATTATGTGAGGAACTCCGTTGGATGAGTATTGAGGCCATACCAAGGGGGAGTATATGGTATATGCTAATGTATTCTCAGCAATGCCAACAACTCTCAAAGAAATTGGAAGTCTTTAATGACAAGATGCAATGAAATCCATGAAAGCAATGGGATTCCATGTTGGTAGTGATGGTAGTAGAGGCTGGGGGATCGCTTGTGTACCATCTAGGATCAATGTTATTAAGGTATCGTCTTGGCGTCCAGGCGGACCACCAGGAGGCCTCGCTTCACCATTTTATGGGTGAGGTAAGGTTTGGCATTGCCGAGTCGTCCTCAGGATGCCACAACAACGTTGCAGCCAAATGACCGCCATATCCCACCCCAACCGTAACCTGACCCGGAATTAAAAGAAATGCTTCCAAAACCTAACCCTTAATCCTGTCAACCCCAACTTGCTTTTGCTTCTGCCTTCTACACTTCTGCGACCTCTGCCCCTGCCTTTTTGCTCACTATGCGTTGCCTGATGTTGTCTGGTTTTCTTTCCTAAAGTGTGAAGACGATGTCACAAAGTAAAAAAGAAAAGTAAGGGCCTGTTTAATAAAATTGAATGGGGATTTGAATCTGAAGTCTGAAGTCTAAATTATTAAATAGCTGAATCTGCATACTTAATCTATAATTTTAAAATGAATAACAATGATAATAACATTATTTTTAATTTAATAAAAAAAATATATTGGAAGTCAATTTTGATCAATTAGTAATAAGTGAAGATCAAACCACTTAATTTTAGATTTCATTTTACTCTTTAAATTCAAACTCACTTAATCAATTAAATGATTACATCATTGTTATCAAACTAACTTAATGAATTAAGTGCTAACCATTAAATTTAAGTGTTAAAGTGTTGTTACCAAAAATGTACTAAGTCTGCTTGTAGCTTGTACTTCGAAGCAGTAGGGTTTGAAAAAATGAATCCTATATATATAGGCTAGGTAATTGGGCTAAGTAGTTGGCCTAACCTAGAAACAACCCTACAATCAAAAAAAATTAAAAAAATCCTATTATACTATATAATATTTAATAAATATATATTTTGACTTGTCGCTAAATTGTCGCCATCATGGGCACCAAATTTATTATATAATATATATATATATATATATATATATATGTATGCTATTATTTCAACTTGTTGCTAAATTGTCGCCATGATAGCCGCCGTGTCACCTAGTGGTCCGGAGGCGCCGAGCTTTTATTGGCACCGTGTAACTAGGGTGAGGTTTTGAAGGACTAGATTTTACAGGAGTCACCAGCAGAAATAAGTTGTATCATGATCTTAAGTCTAAACCCTCTAGCCACCGTGGATGAAAAGAGAGGTAGCAGATCTTGAACTTAAGCTTGTCAAGGTTTTGAACATAATACTTGAGAATTCATATTCAGCTGAATTGTTTGATCGTTACCAATATATTCTCAGTAATAAAGAATGGATAAACTTGTTCCTTGGTTACAAATAACCATCTGCCAAGGTTCCAACTAACTAGATTCGGATTGTCTGAGGCTAAGGAGTTTCCCACCAGCCAAATGCCTCTTCCCGACTATGCTAAAAACGTAAGCAGACATACACAGACAGTATTAGCTAAGATTATTCGACAACCATGTAAAATGTGAAGATTCTGCACTATGCACAAACACATGCTTAGAGAATCAAATTTGAAATTCAACAATTCCTGAACTAAAGTGATGATTCTTCATTGTGATATCAGTGGTGTGAAGATGTAGAAGTGTCATTCAGTGAATGAACAAATGAACGAATGAATGAATGTTGGCGCTGTTGTTTTCAGACTTGAATTTCGCAGAGGCCCGGTTGACATCTAACATAATTTCAAGAGGTAAAAAGAATATGCTTTAGCCGGCCTAAGAGTTATCTACACTTCCGAAAAAAAAGTTCCTGTGCTTTTTCCAGAATTCTGTATTGAGTCAACAATTCACTTTTCTTGATACAATCTTTAAGTCAGACCTTATCTGCAAACACATTTTTTCTATTTTTCTTTAAATGTAATTCCAAAAATACTTATTAGGACCGATTAATATCAAGAACATTGAGAATCCATCTCAAGAATTTCTTCGTTAAAACTATTTAGCAATAGAGGAGACCTCTTGAGTTTAAGAGCATTGCACCAACAGGGCATGAAAGAATCAATTCTTGATGTTCTCAAGGAATTTTGACCCTTTTCTATTCACCACCAATTGCATTGAACAATTCACTCATCCATATTACAACCCTCAACTTCAACTATAAATACAAGCTTACAAATACCGGGACACTAACAGAAATCGAGTCTACTATCTCTTAACAACTTACCTATAAATACAGCTAATTATTGTCTTCACTCAGAAAACATAAATCATTCATCTGTCTCTTAGATGGAAAGCGTACAGAAACTGGCTTCACAAAGGGCTGTAGTGATTTTCAGCAAGAGTACGTGCTGCATGTGCCACGCAATCAAGAGGCTGTTTTACGAGCAAGGGGTGAGTCCTATGATTTATGAGCTAGACGAGCAAGCAAATGGAGGGGAAATGGAGAGAGCCCTGGTAAAATTTGGGTGCAATCCATCCGTTCCAGTAGTGTTCGTTGGTGGAAAATTTGTGGGCTCAGCTAAAGACCTGCTCACTCAGCACCTTGATGGTTCACTTGATAAGATGCTTAGGGATGCCGGGGCTCTGTGGCTTTGAAGTCGCCATAAAGGCTCAAGATATATACAGCTCAAACATGGACAACTAGATACATATGTATGTATATATATATATGTATGCGCACGCACATATCAAACACTTCTCTCTCTTGTTTCTCCACTTAATCACTATAGGAGTTGCAAGATAAAGCAGAGGGCTCATGTATTATCTCAACCAAATTGTAACATATGCAGGTGCTTCACTTATATGTCAAATATAGTTTTCATTTCTTATTTCTTAAAACGTCAAATGCCTAGTGCCAAATTCTAAACTCTAACCTTGCTTCATTTCTGGGTCCAATATTGTTGGCTTTGCAACGACATATATTAATTCCATGAGGCAATTTAATCAAAGGCAAGTTCAAGGCCGTGATACACACAAGAATAAGGTTGTGATTTCAACGCAGAACCTATTGACCTTGCCACCTTAAGCTTAACACATCATTTCAAAATTTAGTTGTTCTGGTTGCTTCATCGTTCATTTTAGTCAACTAATAAGCTCAATCAATGTCTTTATCAGATTAATAGACCATAAAATTTATCCCAAAAACAAACTAATGCCCTGTTATTCAACCATCTGCTATGCCTTTTAACAAAAGCTGACACTTATTCCAGAGAATATTCAAAGATATGTTCCACTGCAGTTGTCAGATATCGAACTTATCTGAAACTTATCCACTCCATCAGCAAATCATTAGAGAAAGGTTTACTGTGGCAGATTGTTACTGCACTTTTCTCAGGTCCTAAGATAATTATATGAACACAACTTGGCCACTGGTTTTTCATATTCTGTGTGCATTTTATTCACTGAAGGATATGGGGCGGCACAAGTGTGAGGAAGAATGTTGTTCTGCTACTGTGTAATTTCCTTTTTAATGGCATTTCATGTCATTGGTGGAATCAGTTAAATTGGTTAGATTCTTTCCAGCAAACTGGTCATCCACAGTTAGGCTAGTATTCTGTTAGTGTGCAATACAGGAACTACAATACCATTAAAAGATTTCTACTACACTCAAGCGACAGGAATATTTATGCGATCCATGTTCAACATCAACTAGTGAGAAGTTCCTAGAGTAAGACATGAAGCAGGATAACTTTGCTCCTTAATCAATTTTCTAGAGACACATTTGATTTCATAACGCTTGTGGTGTCAAAGCCGGTAGGAGACTTAAGTGTGCATTTCTTGAGGAGGGGATACACTCGCATACAAGTTTTCTTCTTCTGTCTCAAACCCAAAGGGGGCCTCATCAAGGGTGTGCGCAAGTTCCAGGAAAAACTTCTTAAAAAACTTGCGAAGTATTAAATCTTGGATATGCGTATGAAAACAGCAGTTGCTTGAGCAAAACATGTTGAGGCTTCTTTCCTGGCACATGTCAAAAGTAGTCAATTATTTAGACAACACGGTGAAGATGTTCTACTCAATCCAACATAGAAATGGATCTGGACCACATTGCAGCACTATCCTAATAGCATTTCTCAGCAGCATATCACCATCAGCTGATGCAAGTATGTGTCAAAATTTTCTTCCATGTCTCAAAATTGTCAGATTCCAACCTATCGCGTTGACATTCTCATAGCTCACTCACACAATCACTACACAGCACATAGCACAAATTTTATCCACATGAAAAGACAGATGAAAAAACCAGGAACCGTAGTTTATAATATATCATTAAACAATCTATGAATCTACTTTCGGTAAAGTTAGATCAATTATCTTCATATTTTTATTAGGCTAATAGATTCCGAGAACTATTAGGAAGCACCATGTAATTCAGCAGCACAGGTGTCGTCTAAAACTAAAAACTAGTCCCTTTCGGCATCTATCCGAAATATCTTAAAGAACCTTCATCTTTTTCCCTCTATGTTTTTGCTTTTCAATTAAACAACTCTAATAAGCAAACCAACACCTTCACTTGCCCCTATAAATATAGATCCATTAAGCCTCACACCATCACAACTCAATTACTCAAGGATAAAGTCCCTCACCTTTTCAATCATTTCCCACTTTGTTAATCCAAATTTGATCAATGGATCGGATTGCAAAAATCTCCTCACAGAAGGCAGTGGTGATATTCAGCAAGAGTTCTTGCTGTATGTGCCATGCCATCAAGAGACTGTTCTACGAGCAAGGTGTTAGCCCTTTGATCCACGAGCTCGATGAGGACTCTAAGGGGAAGGAAATGGAGTGGGCCTTAATGAAGCTAGGGTGTAGCCCTTCAGTCCCTGCAGTGTTTGTTGGGGGGAAGCTAGTTGGCTCTGCCAACACCGTGATGACTCTTCAGCTCGACGGGACACTCAAGAATATGCTGAAAGATGCTGGAGCCATATGGCTTTAATGCCTCAAAAATCTGTGAATCGCATAGCTTAACCAGAATAAGACCAACACAAACTGTAGTGATGTTCTGAACTCTACTTGCCGTCCTCTTTGTTTTCTAGCTAGGAATAGCTTCCGTGGAAACTAAAACCATGTGAAGGATGTTAGCATTAGGCTTTATTATTATATCTCAGTACATCAGCTTGAGTGTGCTTATAATTAAGCCATTCTATAACTTGATGCTTTTCACACTTTATTTTGCTTTTCCATCTTGATCACAGAAAGCTAACCAGTTTATATAATCCAATCAATCATCAAGATCTCTACGATTCAATTCGATTTACCTGAAACTTTTAAATCCAAGCAAGCACTATACAAGTATTCAAACAGGCTTGTCCTTTTATGACAACTAATTATATGCCGAGATCAACTAGCATGATTTGGAAGCCTCTAAAGTTTTTTTAGCATCTATTTTTATGGTACATTGAATCCAATAAATGGCACATGATTCATTTAACCAACTCCGAATAGCAGAATAAAGGCTTAGACTACGAAGATGAATATTTTTACATTACAAAAGTTCTTTCATGAACTCTAAACACTGGGCCACAGAGAAATGATGAGCTCAAGACAATCTTCCAAAATGTGAAGATTCTGAGCTATCCAGAAGCAGTCAGAAACACATGTTTAGGGTATCCTCTTTGAAATTCAACAAATTCCCGGGTTAAAGTAATTCCACAAGATGATGTCATATACATGTTTGAAGATTCATTGAAGCGTCAAATCAGTAAATGAAATGAATATATTCCGAGACAGGAGATAACAAGACTGAAATGACACTGCGATTCATACTTACAGAAAGCCTTTGCAAGTGTTAGTTGTTGTCCCTACATATGCACATGACCTTTCAAGGCACCTGAGAGATGCATATATGTATCATTGTATGGTTATGGTTTAGTTCCTTTTCACAAAGGGGGAAAATGACACCTTTAAAGAAAATGCTTACTTTAAGGAGTAATAGAATGAAGCTAAGACAACAAAGTTATGCCAAATAAACAAATGGGTTCTGTTCCATTACCTCATTGGACTGTAGATTCTGTTCCCTGTTTCAAAAAAGATGGATTCTTTGCTCACTAAGAACTGTCTCCCTCTATCTTCTCTGCCCAAAACGCAAACATTACATCATACTGATGTCAACCCTCAAACTCTCAATCCCTAAAATTGGAACTAAAAACATGCTACTCCCTCCGTTACTATAATGTTCCTATAATGTTAAAGGAACGGAGGAGGGAGCATAATTTAGCTCAAATCCGAAAAGGGTTTTGAAGATTTGTGAAATAATGCGTTCACGACGTCAAAATAAAAATGAAATTGTTCTCAAAGAATGAGGACCTTTTTTTTGGAGACTAAGAATGAGGACTTTTGGCCGTGTTTAGTTTGTATTCGATAATCAAATTAATAAACAAGATGATATTATTTTTTCATATAAAAATTTATTAATGTTATAAATTTAAATAAAATGATATAATTATGTTTTATATAACTTCATTTATAATTTTATTAAAAAATACAAATATGCTGAAAAAGTTTTGAACAATAATTAAAAATAAAAAATCTTGATAGCAAATTCTACGCACTTCATTCATATATAAATATCATTTTGAATTGAAAAGATAGTTTATAATTACTGGTCTTATTTTTTGGGTTGTGATAAACGTCAACCCCTTTTTACTAACTTTGACCCCCCCTATGGACAATTTTGCCCCTATCATTAAAAACCCTAATAATCATCTATTAATTCTCTCTACGAAAACTAATCTCATATCTACTTTTAATCTATAAAAAAATCATCAAACTTGATAAAAATTATCTCGATTTTGATCACGGAAACGGGAAGATGTCGAATAACGAAGAATTGTCCGTAGAATAGGTAAAAATCCAGTCCAAATTATACGGAAAACGAGACGTTAAGAACAGACGGGGCGAGCGCCAAGACATGCACCGCCGCACGGTGGGGCGCAGGCGCCCACCCGTATGGGTGGGAGCATGCGCCCCATTGACGTGCCGATCCATACGGATGGCCGCATGCGCGGGACACACGGATGGGCGCATGCGCCCCGTCAGTTCTACCGTGCATGTTTTTTTTGCATTTTGTGTTATCATCTAATCAATATGTTGTTAATTTGTGCCCATTTGTAATGTTGCAGGTTGTTTTGAAGGAATTTGGTGGAGATGGGGTAGATTACGGGGCATTATTCGAGACGAACGACCAATTTGCAAGCGACGATGAAGCGATTAGATGGGCGAAGGATTTGGCTGTTAGACATGGATTCGAGTTGGTGATTGATGTTCACAAGAAAGATGGGAAGAAAAAAGTGTTGCGTTGTTCAAGAGGGATAAGGTATAGGGGGGTAGTCGGGGATAACGATGCACGGCCAAATAAGAAGACGAAATCGTGCAATTGCCTGTTTGAATTGATTGTTCAACAGAGGGGGATGGGTGTGTGGATGGTCCGTGTGGTGGATGATGTAGAAGCTAGGTTTCACAACCATGATATGGGGGTGTATCGAGAGGGATATCGTCAGATGAGTGGCCTTAGATAGGGAGCGAGGAGGGTTGTGAAGGATATGACGGCTGCCGAGGCGAAGTCGTGTGCTATTCATGCAGCTATCTTGAAGAAGTTCCCCAATGATAATGCTACTCGACGCCACATCTACAACTACAGGGCGCAGATGCGCAGGGAAGAATTTGATGGGAGAGATGTGGTGGGACAATTATTCCATCTGGCCATGGCAAGTAGATACGTGCATTGGGAGAAGGTCAATACTGAGACTGGGAGATTGACACACGTTTTTATGGCACATCCAGAGGGGGTGAACTTACTGCATGTGTACCACTGGGTAATCTGCATCGACTCCACATACAAGACAAACCGATATCAGATGCCCATATTCGAGATCACCGGGATGACACCGACGAATAAGAACTTCATGATTGGGTATGCGACAATGCAAGATGAGACGGAGCAGAGCTACCGGTGGGTTTTTGAGAGGCTACAGGCGATGATCGGTGACCCACGACGATTGTCATTGATCGTGAGCTGGGCCTGATGCATCCGATACATGAGTTATTTCCACAGTGCGCCCACCTCCTATGTACATGGCACATCTACAAGGATGTGGAGAATAGGGTGTCCAGGCTCAGTGGGAAAATGAAGGACATGGTTGCCGCCTTCACGCACGGAGCCTTCAAAGGTATACAGCAGACGAACACGGAGGATGCATACGAGGCTGCCGTGGCAAAGGCAGACTCGATGTACGGTCATAGTTACCCGAGGTTCACGGAGTATATACGTGAGACGTGGTTGGTGCACAAGGAAAAGTTCGTACGGGCTTGGACGAACAATGTGCTTCACTTCGGCAACACTGCGACGTGTAGAGTTGAGAGTGCACATAATTAGATGAAGCAGTGGCTGAACTCGTCCATGGGTGCTCTAGATACCGGTGTGGAAGAATGTAACATCTCGTGTTACAGTAAGACTTTTCCGGTGTCAGAAAATGAGGAAAAAATTTTCGTGAAATTAATTATTGGGAATAATTAATTTCAAGTGTGCGGAAAATTTAATTTGGGTCAAAGGATTCGGATGAAGTGGGCTCGGATAGTCCCACGGCCCAATTGATGGGATTGGACAAGTCCAAGAATCGACAAGTGGAGGCGACACTTAGAGATTTATGGAAATTGGACTTGGCAAAATCTGGCAGATCGTGGAATTGATCATCTGGGATGATAAAGTGTTAAAGAATCGAGATGGACTGGATTCAGACTGGTTCAGATTGGAAACAGATTGAAATGGCCAAGTGACAGAATGAAATTGACGGAAATGGGTCATTTCCGCTACTTTGGCAGAATTGGAAAAATTGACAGAAATTTCGCAGCATTATGTTATTTCCGCAACAATTGACGGAATTCCGCTGCTTTGGAAAGCAGTGGAAAAATGACAGATTCAGCGGAAAATGACACGGCAGATTTCAGAATTAAAATTGAATGGCAGGATTGGATTACGATTCATGGGGAATTAAGATTCAAACATACAATTGAGGATTAGAATATGACCATGTAAAGGATTGCATGAAATGGATGAAGTCAAAAATGCAAGATTGCAATTTTGACAGAATTTCCGCAACATCGATTCATTTCCGCAACATTGGGAATTTCTGCAACATGACGTTGCGGAAAAAGG
>MAYD01649018.1:0-10810 GCA_001909325.1 Ruellia speciosa
TTTGCACAAGGTCTCGACAATGTCGTGTTGTATAGCATCGAAGTGCAAATGATCTATCACTTTAGCACAAATGGTCTCGAAGAACATGCACAGCTTGATGACGACATGTCGTACATTAATGGGCAATATTCCACGAACAGCCACAGGAAGAAACGCCTGCATCATCGTATGACAATCATCGACTTCATAGAACTCATCTTCAACTCCTTCTGGTGAACATACGCTTTCAAATTTGAACAGAAACCAGAAGGCACCTTGATCTAGTATAAGCACTCACAAAATATCCTCTTCTCATTCGATGACATCGCGTAGCAGGCCGGAGGCTGGTGCATCTTACCCGTGGATGTAGGTTGCGCCCAGAGATTCTCTCTAATACCCAGTTTTTGCATGTCCAACCTAACGCCCAACCCGTCTTTAGTCTTACCGGGTACGTTCATCAACGTCCCAACGACCGCATCACATACATTTTTTTTCAATGTGCATGACATCTAAGCAATGTCTTACCCGCAGATGTTGCCAATATGGTAAGTCCCAGAGTACGGAAACGCGTTTCCACAGCACCCCTTTCTTTGACGTGCGCTTTTCAGCTTTTCCGTATACCCTGTGCAAATGCTTTATGCGATCATATATTTCCACCCCTGTTCTTGGCTCTCGAGCCACTTCTTTCTCCATGCACCCATTGAATTATCTTTTCTTTCTACGGTAAGGGTGATGCCGATCAAGAAACCTTCTATGGTCCATAAACACATTCTTGTGAGTGTGTTTCAAGTACAAAGGTAGCATATCTTCTTCACAGACTGGGCATCCCTGTTCTCCCTTGACCTTGTACCCCGAAAGATTACCATAAGCCGGGAAATCATTAACGGTACATAATATCATAGCTCGTAGTATGAAGTTTGAATTTGTGTGAGAATCAAACTTCGACACCCCTTCACCCCACAGTAATTTAAGTTCATCAATCAACGGTGCTAAGTACACGTCGAAGTCATCCCCGGGCTGTCTAGGACCTGATATAAGCAATGGCATTAAAATATACTTGCGCTTCATGCATAACCACTGTGGAAGGTTGTAAATGGATAACAGGACAAGCCAGGAGCTACGTTGACTGTTTTGGGATCCAAAATGGTTCATCCCGTCAGTGCAAAGAGCTAGCCTCAAGTTTCGGTCATCTGTTCCGAAATCAGGAAAAAGTTTATCAATCTCTTGCCATTGCTCGGCATCCGCGGGGTGTCTGATGAGTCCATCCTTTTTCCTACAATCAACATGCCACCGCAAGTACTTGACATCTTTCTTAATCGAAAACATACGCCTGAATCTAGGGATAATTGGAAGATACCATAGAACTTTCGCTGTCGACCTTTTACTCTGCTTCACGCTGCCATCATCGTTGCACATCGTGCCCTCTTTAGCAATGTAACGCGAGATGCCGCAGATTGGACACTTGTCTAAGTTTTGGTACTCTTTACGGAATAGGACACAGTCATTGGGTAATGCGTGGATCCGTTCATACTCTAACCCTAACGGACACATAAGCTTCTTAGCGTAGTAAGTGGACTTCGGGATTTCATTTCCATTTGGAAACATAATCGCTAACGCATCCAACAGTTCAGTAAAACTCGAGTCGGTCCAATTACCCTTGGCCTTTATGCTGAAAAGAGTAGACATAGCAGAAAGTAGGGAGAAGTCTTCACAACCAGATACAAGGGTGTCTCAGCGGCCTTCGCAACACTCCCATAGCAATCGGGGTCACCAGTGAATTGTTCTTCTAACCCACCGATCATCTCATTAATTTGATCTTCATCTTTGTCACTACCATCACTACCTTCTGCTACCTCACCGGTGTCATTATTCACTTCATTCCTATCACTGTGGTATTCCTCATCATGAGCGCGAGTGTCATCTCCTTCTGCATTCTCAGAAACGACTACCGACTCCACTGGCACTGGCTTCATGTTCTCACCGTGCCAATATCAGACATCATACCCTTCTTTAAACCCTCGTCGTAGCAAATGATCCTCTGCGATAGTAATATCGGCCCATTTTCTAACATTGTTGCAATCACGACAAGGGCATAAAATGTTTCCGACTCCTATGCTAATCCTTCGGTTTTGACAGGCAAACCTACAAAACTCTTGTACACCATTAAAAAATTCAATTGTGGAGCGGTCGCCATACATCCAACGACGTCGTGGATCCATTATAAGGGAACCTAAGGGAGTAATTGTTGTGTCAAACCCGAAGGCAAATACTAGATATATGTAATCTTAGAAAAATAATCACATATATTTAGAAGTAAATTAATGTTTAATTTACTCCCTCTCTCCTTTCGTTATAAACAAACATTTTAAAAGATTTGCGCTTAAATAATTGAAGTTGAAATGAAACTTGTATTTAATTGGAATGAAGAAATCAAGAGTATGATTTGATGTATACATTGGATAGATGAAACCTACGGAAACTAAAATCAAATCTGATTCCAAGTTTCAAGGTGAATCAAATGCTAGAAGATTATTTCTAAACTTACCGGTATATATAACTGGTATTTGCCTTCGGTTTTGACATGCCAACCCACAAGAGTATGATTTGATGTATACATTGGATAGATGAAACCTACGGAAACTAAAATCAAATCTGATTCCAAGTTTCAAGGTGAATCAAATGCTAGAAGATTATTTCTAAAGTTGCTTATATATAACTGGTATCAGCCTTCGGTTTTGACATGCCAACCCACAAAACTCTTGCACTCCAATATAAAATTCATAGGTGGATACGTAGCTAGACAACAAACGACGTCTTGGATCCATTCATAGGAACCTAAGGCAATAACTGTTGTTATATATAACTAGTATTTTTATAAGATTATATTGATCCAACGACGCTGCTAACTGCACTAATATCAATAACCTCATCCAATTACAGTGTACACTCACCGTATGTTCAAATAAGTAAAGCAATATTGAATAAGTGAATACCTTGATGTAGATATCACTGATGTTGCAAGCAACAAAGTTTGTGGATGATCAACGCAAACGAGTTGCTGGCAATGGCTAAAGTTGCAGACCTGTTCAAGTCACAATGTTGGCAGGATAAGCCACTCGATCTCAATACTAGTTATAACCTATTGAGTATAACATACTGGCTGTTATAACCAAACTAATTAAGGACAGGGCACAAAGCATGTATTTCATTGTTCCGTGGTGCTAAGTGCACTTCTCCCTTGACGGTTAACACACTCAACATAATAGTCTGGTTTCCAACATATCCCACATGAATGCATAATCTTAGCAAAAACAATCAAACCAGCATATACATTGCAACAACAGCAACAACAAGTAAGTGAGACGCAGCACTTTCATTTCAGTTTCATAGAACAGCATATATAGTGCATTAATTCAGCAAGGTCAGGACATAACACAACATTAAGTAGGCATAAATAGCAAACATTAGGAGTATACTACTAGGTATTTGAATATCACTATATTTGTGATCCATGAGATCCAGACTCTATACATATTGTACAGGAGGGTCTTCTTTTGTTGTTTCAACTATCTGCACAAAGGTCCTTCATTGTCGGGACACAATTAATTAAGAATAATGGTATTATAGTTGACTTTTTTCCGTACAGGTTGTATTTGTAATTAGGCTTAGAGATTTGATTTTTATGTAAAAAGTAAAATAAAAGGATGGCAGTATCTCTTCAACTGTAAAAAGATGGCAGTATCTTTTTTTTGTTGCAGCACCTGTGTTTCATTCACCCTACCTGCAACTACAAGTCCCACAATGAAGGATGGCAGTATCTTCATCCAAGCCTTAAACGGTGTGCGTATAAATTACTAGTATTAATAATTACTATCCAACATAAGTTGATCTGCCTGTTTCAAATTACTAGTTTGCACTAAGCATCGATGTTTTGGGATAGCCAGCTTGATTATATAATGATTAGTTGAAAAATTAGTTAGGGTCTTTGGGATAACATGTAATGTTTTTCCCCCAATTCTGCGATTGGCGTCCTTATGATCTATTATAAACAATATTGAGTACCTACTGTATGGTGTAGATTTGTTACTCCCCTAGCCATTTGAGGGGGAATACCGACAGGCTTAAATTTTGTTTTCTGTTTGCAGGCACATGTACGAATGACGTGGTTGCTGCTGCTCCTATGTTATACTATAAAGAGGCACTGAAAAAGTCTGCTACGGTATGTTACAGAAGAGACGAGATACATCTGATTATGGAAAATAGTCATTGTGTTGGAATTTTGGTGTAGGCATTTTTTTAAAGAAATTTTGAATGCCCTCAAGGCTCAAATACTCATTCCGTGGAATGGATGACCACATTAGTTATTTGGCTCAAATAGAGGACAGCCGCAGTAAGCAGCACGTTTAGGAGAATCAGGTAAGTGATGAACAACATCTAAGGGCCTAAACCCGGGATCGGTTTCTCATCATTGGACAAACTAGCAGTACCTACTCTCCAAACCCATTGTTCAAGAGCACAAGGGGAATACTCAAGGTAAATGCCACAACAATCGTTCGCTGGAACCGCACCAAAACTAAAACAACGAACCACTTATTAATTCATCACAACAGCTATACTAGTCACGGCCAAATCTAAACTCCAACGTAACAGATTTTATTTTTGGGGGAATCCGAGGAACACATTGTACTCGGAGGCTTATATTCGTATTAGGGTTCGACTTTAACGACACAAATTTTCAGACCACGAATAGCTAGAACAGAAGCAGAAAACCCAGCTCACAGATAGACATATTCACAAGATTTCCATCAGACAATAAACCGAAAGCCAAATTCCCAAATCCATAGAATCCAAGAACTAGGGTTCCAGAGGTTACCTTCGAGAGCAAATCGGGAAAAATCGTGCGATTGATGCAGAAGTCTTCACCAGTTCGCGCGGGCCAGGGGGTTGGTATATAGCCTCCGCTGTTGCTCGCTATCGCCGGGCCCTGTATAGGATTTGGGATTTTGGTGGGAACGAAAGGGCGGGGGAGGTAATGGTGTGTATTTTTTCGCAATTGCGTGGAATCGATAGGTGCTTATGTGGGTTTCTTCAACAGAGTTTGAGGAGTGCTCGAAGAAGTAAGAGTTAGACGATTCTGCGATATATTCTGAGGGTTTATGCATACAACGGTCACTAAAAATCCCTGGAGCCACCCTCTTGATCCGGTCTCACTAATATGCCCGGTCCAAAACCTATCTTGATCCGAGCCACCTAAATGCCCGTTTCCAATATGTACACTTTTTTATCCGGGTTTTAAAATCGTCCGGATCAATTGACTAGTTGAAGCGAGCTATCTGTAGAGTCGGTGCTAGTCATTACACCCTTTGAACCGGCCACTTGTCGACGCCCGATCCAAATAAGTAATAGATCCGTTCTCTCTCACGGACCCGGTGCTATGGTGTCTTAGCCGATTCACTTAAGGATTAATTGCGCCGGATTTTTAATTCTGCCCTGTACAATTGAGTACTAGAAGCGGCCATTTTGACTTGCCCGTTTCAATTGACTATATGCAGCGGATTTATTCTATGCCCGGTGCTAATAGGGCGGATCAATTGCTCTTTTTTCCACTAGTGCACGTAGCATGTCTAGCGTGCAACCTGTCGAGTGCTCCACGCCCGGTGGCCCCCAGGCAATTCCAACTCGGGGGGAAATACCTGGCTTTCTGGCGCTCACGGAAATCTCAATCACAGATCAAATCGATCATCACTGGGCCCTCGCACGAGCTAGCCTCTCACCGAGTCAACGCGCACACCACATATGTCAGTAACACACACAAACCGACCCACCTGGGGCGAAATCAACAAACACACGCCCCTCAGGACCTTTTCTCAAAATCAGTTCAATCACAATGGCTTAGTCAGCTAAAACACATTTCAATAAACACAGGCCAAACTGCCCAACACAATATTACCATAATAACACAGGCCCATCGGGCCAAATATCGTTTCATAACTCAAATAGGGCCATACGGGCCAACACTCGTACTCGTACGCGACACAATGGCCAAACGGCCAAAACAAGATAATATAACAACAATGAGGTGGCCATTGGGTCAAATCATCAATTCAAAACTCAATCAATATTCATCAAATATTTCAAACGTTCAATCAGATGAGTTCATTCTATCACCATCTAAGTCATAATTCGAGCGCACGTATTTCAAAACAGGTTATGTCAGAACCAAGCACATAACATATCATAAAACACTATCATATACCATTGTATTTGTCATCAAGCCCAAACTGTGGTCCAAAACTGCGGACAATGCTCAAACCAGACCATACCCAGTTTCCCGTGGTATTCAATACCACGGTGAAAACCAAGGGATCAAAACAGAGGTCAATTTCAACAATAATTTCCAGATTTAAACTACATCTAAAGAAGGTTCCAAAAACATAAAAATAACCCCATGCCTATTTCTAAAGCCTTGTCGAAAATGCAACCCAAATTGTTGAAAACCCTAATCCCATGAATGAACCAACCAACTTCCAAAACTCCTATAGAATTCAATACTCATCCAAATTAAAATCCAAAGGTAGTTCCAGAAACCTCATTCCACATAGAACAACTTATCAAAAGACGTCAATCTCAAATTTCAAACGTATCTTATCGAAAATAAGGCCCACAAAATGAGCACTTGAATTTGTCACAGAGTTTTCTTAACAATCAGTTGACTTCTAACTCAATTTTCTACATAATAAAAACTTCAAACAATAATTCCAAACCATGGATAATGTAGTATGGAACATGAACTACAACTTCTCTGAAGAAATCAAGACCAAAATCCTCTTCTTTCTTGGTGAAAAATCAGTTCAAAGTTGGTTCAAGCACCTCCTAGATTATTCAGACCACCTCCTTGTTTCTTCTTCTTTCCTTGAGGTTTCTGTCGAGCTAAGTATTGGGAAAGATAAGAAATGACGTGTAAGGGTGTAATATCCGCAATAATTTAGTAGCTTATTATTAGTGAGTTAAATTTACGAATTAATTTAATTCCGGAATATTGGACGAATTTTAGAATTTTAGTATATATATTTATTTTAAAAATAGAGTGTAGAAGCACTTAATTATTTTAAATATGACTTGAGTTTCTATTATTATTATTATTATTATTATTATTATTATTATTATTATTATTATTATTATTATTATTATTATTATTACTACTACTACTACTACTACCACACACCGCCTCTTGAGATAATTTACATATATTCACGCAGACCAGAGACTTTCTAATTTCATTTTTTCATTTCAATCACTTTACGCATGCCGAGGAAAGGAATTTCTTTCTTTTCAATTTTAGGGCCGAAAGGGTTTTTACCCTCGTACGTCACCGTCGACCGTAGGATTTTAATGAAACTTGAGTATAGTGATCGTGGGATTGAGAGCTACAAAATGACCCGATCGGAATTTTAAACGGTCACCGTTGACCCGAGGCCGATTTCTTGATAGCGGTTGTTTTTAGCATTCGTCGGACCATTGGTAAGTTTCTTATCCCAGAGTTGTTCAGTTTTTCATTCTCGTCATTAGGGTACAACCGAATTTTGTTAGTTCGGTATAATGAGTCCTGTGAGTGAAGGAATTGCGTTAAATTGATTTAATCGTATTATTTTTATTATTATTATTTTTTTTCTAAAGAAAGGTTATTGTTGTTTTTGTTATTATTATTATTATTAGTAAAGGTTTATTATTAATTGTTTATTATTATTGAATATTATTATTTTCTGAGCTAGTTGGAGTATTGTTGTAGGAAGTATTACTACTGGGGATCTAGTTGTAAATATAAATTGTGACTATATAGGATTTGGAAAGGCGACTACAAGATACGAATTGGTGAGGAGTCATTTGTATAGTTTTCACGATTGTGGGGACGACGTCCTTCGAAGTTGAGTGAAATTAGGATAGGTGGATTTCTCCAAGGGGATTCCATCAAATAAGGCAAGGGGTTCTTTTGATGCATGAATTTCAGCTTCTATGGTTTATTTATTGTAATGTATTACTTGTGTATACCTGATAGTGAATGTGGACTGATAACATTACCTCTTTTGACTCCGTACGTGCTTTATAACATAGACGGCATACGCATTTATGACTCGAGCTACTATAGACTTCTGATGACTTTGATTAATTATATGTTGTGACTCATGACTTGGGTGTACTGACTGACTGATAGTGTGGATGGCCCGTTTGGCCTGGTGTTGAAATGGATTTGGCCCGTTTGGCACTGACTGACTGATAGTGTGGATGGCCCGTTTGGCCTGGTGTTGAAATGGTTTTGGCCCGTTTGGCTTACGATAACTTGATATTTAGATTTGGCCCGTTTGGTCTGCAGTAAATCGATATTTGTTTTTGGCCCGTTTTGCCTACATTGTGAGGTGATCTTTAGCCGTATGGCTTGCGTGAGTTGGGATATTGTTGTTTTAGCCGTTTGGTTATTGGTATTGATCTATTTTATGATAAGAGGCCCCGTTTCGGCAACTTGGGTGTGTACGTGTCGACCTTGTGATTTGTTGATGATGTTCTGTGTATTGATCGGATTGGTATCATTGATTGAGGGTGACGTGATTTGATATTACGGATTGTGGATTATGTTGCCGCTTGTTGGGCGAGGTCTGAGGATTGGATATATTTGGATTTGTTCGGTACTGATACCGCATGCTGCGTGAAGGGCCTAGTGGAGAAGGCTAATGTACTCCTCCAGGTAGTCGCACGGTTAGGCATGTTCTGGATCCATGATTGATTGATTGATTTGATACCCCGGTATACGGGAAGAGCCCTGTGGACCGGCTGATAATTTGTGCAACCAGGTAGTCGTGCGAATAGGATTGCATTTAGCTAGATAGGTGGACGTTAGGATTCACGCATCACGAGCATCGCTTTATATTATTTATAACTGGTAACCGAACGCCTGGTATGGGACGGGTGAGTTGGTTAACGGTGTTGCTTTCCTTATTTTATATATATCTGTTAACCGAACACCTAATATGGGCTGGGTGAGTTGGTTAATGGGATTACTGTAACATCCCATGTTACCAGAACAGTAATTCCGGCAAAGAACAGTGTTTCTAGTGCCGGGAAAATGAGTAAAAAATTTTCGCGAAATTAATTATAAAAGAATAATTAATTTTTTTAAAGGTGCGAAGGATTTTATTGGAAATAGTTGGACCCAAAGAATTCGATGGATGGTTTCGAATTAAATAATTAATTGGGCCCAGTGGAATTAAAAGCCCAATTACGGATAAGGAAGCCCAATAGCGATAATTGGCGACAATCAGTAAATAATATTCCCCGAGATAGAAAATGGAATATTAAATGGCTTGAGGGGTCAAAGTGTGATTTCTGAATACTTCAGGGGCTGAAGTGGAATTTATAAGAAATTGGGTGCTGAAATTGAAGATTTGAAATTATAGAGACTCAATTGCATTCAACAGAAACTTTGAGGATTTAACTGAATTCAATTAAAAGTCAAGGGACTAAATTGAAATTAATGGAAGTCTAATTCATTAATTAAGCCTTCGTCTTGCAGAATCAGAATCGAACAATGCCTCGATCCTGTCTTCGATCTTGTCTTCGATCTCCCTTGGCAAGATTTAAGCCGGGCGTTGGATCGAACGCCGGATCGAGGAGTGTGGTTGTTAGATCGAATGCTTATCTATTAAGCCCTCGATTGCGCCTTTGGAATCGAACGGCAGATTGAACGATTTAGGGCTCGATCGAATGATTTTGGTGTTGGATCGAGGGACTCCTTCGATTAAGGAATCGGTGGATGGTTTCCATATAAGAAGCAACCCTGGTTCCTTATCCGATTGTTGGAGTTCAATTATTGGTGTTGGATTCTTGTGTGCTTGCTGCCGAAGGTATAATCACTCGAACCCTAGCTCTTCAATTTGGGATTTCTGCCGATTATGGATTATTGGTTACAGATACTAATTCAGTGTTCTTGTGATTGGTTTGAGGAAAATTTGTGCATTTACATGATGTCCGAATTCTGTGATTCAGTTGGTACTGATATTCTGTGTTGGTCAGTTCAGTGAATTAGGGGATTAGGAAAATGGTCATGTTGTTCCAAGCCCGATGATGCTCAGTGATGAGGGCAGTATCTTTGTGCAACCACCAAAAATGTCATTTTGGTTGGATGGCACTCTCGGTTCAGCTATGTGAAACAGATCTGTTGCTTCCCAGTTTGTATTGCCTGGCTTGATTCAGCTTGTGCTGTGCTTAGTGTTATGTCAAATTCTAGTCTGGCTACCTGTTTCAGTGTGATGCCTGTTTCAGATTTGTTGTTGCTGTGTAATTTGTTACAGTGTGGTTTCTGCCTCTGTGTGTACCGTGGCTGCTGTTGTTTCAGCTCGATTAGCAGTGATGTTTTGATGGCTCTGTCGATGCAGTAATTTGATAAAATCAATGCCCGATGATAAGGTCTTGAATGGCTGAGGGTTTGGATGGAAACCATTAGCTCGATTATGCCACCCCAAGCTTGGTTGGAGGCACAATCGAGTGAAGGTTAAGATTGGATCCATTTGATGTTGGTTTCTGCTGTGGTTTCTGTCAAGTTCCAGTTTGAATGTTTTGAGTTAGAATTCGATAATTGTTTTCCCCATTTCTACCCTTTGTGGTTTTGATCTCGGGTTTGGAAGCGTTATTGAAATCCGGGTTAAGCCGATGATGAGAACGAGTCGAGACCGATCTGAGGCTCCCGGGAGTAATTTGGATTCAGTTCATGCTTGCTGTCTTCTTTGCACTGCATTGGTGTTCTTGCTGTGTTTTGACAGTTCTTGTTTTCTGCCTTTGT
>MAYD01649938.1:0-10684 GCA_001909325.1 Ruellia speciosa
TCAAATTTTTCAATACATGTAAAATTTTCTAAACATTTTTAAACAATTTTTATATTCAAAATAGTAACATAGTTTGAAATAGAAGGAGATATTATGTTATTACTTAATGACAATGATTTTTAGAACTAAAAAGAAAATGGAAACAACAGAAAATATGAGTAAAGTAAAATTAAGATGATAAAACAAATTAAAGTAGACTAATGATCATTTATTGTCCAACACTTTTTTGAGTTTGGTGATCTTTTTCAAAATCTCCAAAATTATATAGATGCATAAAAATTACTCATTAACATCACTAATTAAACAATTTTTTGGGGTAATCAACCCAAATAAAACCTTTAAATATTACTATAAAAATTAAAATTTAGCTTAACTGTTATTTAATCACCCTATATATAATCCGCCCCAATTCCCAACTGTTTCTTCACAAATGCCACTTCATTCCTCACGCGCTGCCATTCTCCGCCAGTTGACCGCCCATTCACGCGCCGGAGCTCCCTCTCTCTCTCTTTTTTCTCTGTAGTTACAGCTGAGTCTCATTCACCCAAAGTACAGGTAATACTCTTCATTGCTGCATAGTGCAGTCCAATCATCTACAGTTGGTGTGCTTTTACGCGGTTTTTGAGCTGTCGGTGGCATTCGAACAAGTTGCGCTCGCCATTTTTCTCTCCCCGATTACTGTTTCCTGATTTCTGCGGTAAAGTTACGTTTTCCGAGATCCAGTTTTTACTTGTGTGAATAATTGAGTAATTTTGCTGATTAATGTGTTTCGAGATCGGTTGCCAGCTGCTTCTTGCGGAATAGCGATTTTTTTTGTTGGAGTTGATTTTGGTGAGTGCGTGGACTACTGGATTTGGTGTGTATCTTTTTTTTTTCTATGGTGTAATCGGTTGTTGGACTGTGTGGTTTTTAAGTGATCTGTTGCTATGTGCTTTCTTGATTTACTTGCTCGAGAATTTATTTCTGTTGTTGCACTCTAGCCTTTGTTGGTGAAACTAAGATTTGAATTCGGAAATTGATTTCATCATTGTGTAACTGTGATCTGTGGAACTTACTCCACTCCGTATCGTGTAATCTCTGTAATTTATTGTGCTTTTAATTTCTTTTCTTGGAATTTTTGGTTTTATTATGCAGGTGCTTCGTATATTGGATGCATTTTGATACTGGAGAGTATAGAGCTACTTTTTTAGTAGAGTTTTTTGGATGTTTGAATTCAAGAATTGGATTAAAGCATAGCGGTTGGATCGGTTTCAGTGTTTGTCCATATAGTTTCATTTCATTGTGATGGTGTTGTATCTTGAAGCTGTGATTACAGTGATTTGAGTATTTTTGCAATGGATGAAGCGAATGTAATACGGTTGTCCCCGTTAAGACCTGGTGGTGGTTCCTTGAAGTCTCCATCAGGGAAGTCAACACCGAGGGGATCTCCTTCATTAAGGAGATTGAACTCTGGGCGCACTCCAAGAAAAGAGGGCAGGAGTGGTGTGTTTAGCTCTCAGTTGTTCAGGGGTAACCGCATTGTCCTGTGGCTGCTGTTGATCACTCTCTGGGCTTACGCTGGATTTTATTTTCAGTCAAGATGGGCTCATGGTGATAACAAGGAAGATCTTTTTAGTGGTGGTTATGGAGGTGAGTCAACTGGAGAGAATTCTGATACTCGGGTCAATAATAGGAGGGATTTGATTGCTAATGTTGAGTCTGGAGCCATTAAGTTGCAGAATAGCACAAACCAGTTGAAGTTGAAGAGTGATGTGATTCTTGCCAAGAATATTAAAAATGGTAAACTCAATAAGAACATATCATTGAAAACAAAAGGCAGGAGATCCCGTAGGAGGAGGGGATCTAGGCCAAAGGTGGTGGTGAAGGAAGAAGTAGAACCTGAAGTTGATGTGCAGGAAGAGGATATTCCTCAACAAAATACAACTTACGGAATGCTTGTTGGTCCATTTGGCTCTATAGAGGACACAATTTTGGAATGGAGTCCTGAAAGCCGGTCAGGAACCTGTGATAGGAAGGGTGCATTTGCGCGTCTTGTTTGGTCAAGAAAGTTTGTGCTGATATTTCATGAGCTGTCGATGACGGGAGCTCCACTTGCAATGATGGAGTTGGCAACAGAATTTCTGAGCTGTGGAGCTACGATTTCGGTAATAGTCCTCAACAAGAAGGGTGGCTTGATGCGGGAACTTTCTAGAAGAAAAATTAAAGTGCTCAATGACAAAAGAGATATAAGCTTCAAGACAGCCATGAAAGCGGATCTCATCATCGCAGGGTCTGCTGTGTGTTCATCTTGGATTGGTGAGAGCTCTACATTCTTTCCTATAATTTACAATTTTCACGAAGTAAAATTGTTCATACTTGAATTTGTTCGAGTTGGAGTTTCATTTTTAATTGGGAAAATCCATAATCTTGATGGATTTGGTTTACTTGCTTTCGACGTTGACCTAGGTTATTAACTTAATGATTTGTGCATTCTGCTAATGATCAATAAACTATATGCAATATAATTGCCATCAATGATATCGATGTTTGGCTATCAAGTAGAGGATAAATGAACCTTACCTTGGAAGAATGTCGTAACTTGTAACCCTTTATTTCTTACTCTAGAGTGCATTTTAGTGCTTTTAAACTGGGTTTGTTGGTTATCCTGTGGCATGTTGTTAGAATATCTTGGCCTCATCGTCTGTCCTGTTTCATCAGTATTGTAACGCACCGAATTATAATTGTCAAAGTACTTGAATAGATTGTGAAAATATTTTAAACCTTTTCTTTTCTTTCTGAATGTGATGTCAGAACAATACCTATCCCGTACTGTACTTGGTTCAAGTCAAATTATGTGGTGGATCATGGAAAATAGAAGAGAGTATTTTGATCGATCAAAGCACATGCTCAATCGAGTGAAGAAGCTGATTTTCCTTTCTGAAATGCAATCCAAGCAGTGGCTAGCATGGTGTGAGGAAGAAAATATTCGGTTAACGTCCGATCCTGCACTGTTACCACTATCTGTCCATGACGAGCTCGCGTTTGTAGCTGGCATCCCATGCTCATTAAATACTCCATCATTCACAACAGAGAATATGCTCGAGAAGAGGAAGTTACTGAGAAGCACTGTTAGAGAAGAAATGGGATTGAGCGACAAAGACATGCTTGCCGTTACCTTGAGTAGTATAAACCCAGGAAAGGGTCAATTGTTGCTTCTGGAATCATCTCGTTTGTTGATTCAACAGCCGCTGATGCATAATTCGGTTGCCAACGATTCAATCTTGATAGACCATGATTATTATTCTAGAGCACTGCTCCAGAATTCAGAAACTGGTGAAGCAACTTCAGGAAAGAAACTTAGACGGTCGCACGTTATTTTCAGAAGAAATAAATATCTTACAAGCTTGAACAAAGCTGCATCGCAGAGCAGTGAACTGAAAGAGCAGAATATCAAGATTCTCATTGGTTCGGTAGGATCTAAAAGCAATAAAGTGCCTTATGTCAAGGCACTGCTTGGATATCTCAAGATACATTCAAACCTATCAAATTCTGTGCTGTGGACTCCAGCAACAACTCGTGTTGCCTCTCTATATGCAGCAGCAGATGTGTATGTCATGAATTCCCAGGTATACCATTTCATGGTTTCATCAACATATGCTTGTAATGGCACTTCTCATTCAACGTTTAAATTTCAACTGGTAATAGCGGTTGCTTAATTGATTCTTGATGCCAATGCATTATAACTCTGCAGGGCCTCGGAGAAACATTTGGGAGAGTGACAATTGAAGCAATGGCTTTCGGACTTCCGGTATGCCCGTGTGTCTCCCCTTCACAGCACTCTTAAACATATTTAGAATTGCTAATCTAAACCACTTGGTCGAAAGCTCCACAGCTCATTAAGTGAAAAATACAGTTCATAAAACACTCAGTTAAGTTATCCCTAAATTGAGTTACTCAGTTAAGTTTGTTAGGGAGCTCGATAAAGCTTGAGTTTGATCACGAAAATTTCAAATCAAGTTAAGCTCATAGGTTATAGCACAATTTGAGCTCATTTGGCTTATTGAATGAACTTGAGCTTCTCAGCAGTTCAGCTAGGTTAACAACATGGTTACGACAAATATTAGAATTCTAGGAAAATGCCCACATGATAATGCTCAATGCCACTTTCCTCCTTTACTTCCTTGTCCATGCTTACTTTCACTATAGTTTTGAACTATGATTGAACAGTTTAAAAGACAACAGCTATTATTGGTTCAGGTACTTGGAACTGATGCTGGAGGCACAAGAGAGATAGTCGAACACAATGTGACGGGTCTCCTCCACCCTTTAGGGCGCGGTGGGGCACAGGTTCTTGCAGAAAACTTGGAATTCTTGTTGCAGAACCCATCAGCAAGGCAGGAACTCGGAATGAAAGGTAAAGAGAAGGTGGAGAAAATGTACTTGAAGAAACACATGTACCAGAAATTTGGAGAAATCTTATACAAGTCTATGAGAATAAAGTAGGGGTTTTGCGTGTGGTAAAAACTAGTATCATTCTTTTCTTTCAAAGGGCAGATATGTGTAATGTGTTTTTACCTCAATATGCACATTTCATTCTTGTTTCTTGATAATGAGATGTCTATTGTATTGGTTCACAATGAAAATGCTAGCCAATTCATTGAAGTAATAGACACAAAATTGGATATTCTGATTTCTGCATCTGTAAATTGTACACCAGAAGCAAAATGCAGGACTAGCTAGTATCTACAAATTACATTCCACATTATACCATCAGAATTTAAAATTACAGCTCCAAACTGCACCCTGTCAGCACATGCCCGTAAAATTCCTCTTTTGCCCCCACTCTTTCCCACTTTTTACCACCATTCGTCAAATCCAATACAAATCCCATGTACGCCGCCCCAATTCCCTCCGACCCAATCACCATCACTTTCCCCGCCCAAGCCGCCGCGAACGCCGTGTTCCTCACGGCGGCAGGCAGCTCCGCCACCGCCCGCCACGCCGATCCTTCCCGTACCAACAATTCTCCGCCGCGGCAGATGAACAGGTTCCCCTCCCCATCCTCCACGCAATTCCTAGGGCACGCCGGAATGTCCAGGAAATCCTCCTCCACCGGCGACCATTCCCCACTCGCCGGATCGAATTCCTCCGCGCTGCTCTCGAATCTCCCCTGCGCGTCCGTCCGGTACCCGCCGACGGAGACGAATCGGCCGCGGCGGAACACTCCCTTCGCCTCGTCCCGCTCCCTCGCCATGTCCGGCAAGGTGGTCCACTTGTCCTCCGCCAAGTCGTACGCCATCGCCGACTTCAGCGCGCTCTTCTCCCCGTCGTGTCCTCCCGCCACGAACACCGTCCGATTCCCGTCGGCCGCGCACGCGAAGAATAATCGTTTGCAGCCCGGCATGTCGGCGCCGCGCCGCCATGTGCCCGAGAGGAAATCGTATACATACACGCCATTGCGCACCTCCCAGGTCACCGGATCGCACCCGCCCATCACCACCAGATCCGACCCGACCCCGATCACCTGGCAAAACAAAGGCAACCCGTCTTCGTAATCGGAAATGGGCGGCAGCTCCGCCCAATAACCCGTTTCCGGCTCGCAGAGCGTCAGCCGGTAAACCGGCGCCACGGCGGCGGCGTTCTTCTTCGCCCCAGCTTCCCGGGTCGGATCGAACCGGGTTTGAGCCATGACAAGAACCCTACGGGTGAAGCCGGAGGCTCTACGAAGCCTCCAGAAGTGAGGAAGCTGAATCTGACGCTTCCAGGTCTTGCAGACGGACGCAACAGAGGAGAAATTGTGGTGGGGAATTCTTACAAGGCATTCAAGGCCGATATCGTAGGGAAGGCCGGGAATCAGATCCATGTCGACAGCCATCGCCATTAATAAGGTACGAATCGATATAGAGCTTTAATTTTGAATCAGATTTTAGGGATGCAGGATATCTGAAAGATAATTGGGTATTTAGAAAATTGGTAAAATTTAGGATTTTTGTGTGTGAGCTGCTTTGAGGTATTGAGGAGTGACAGAATTATTTGTAAGATAGAGAGAGATATATATACACAGACATACAGAATAGATAGCATGGGATGGGATGGGATGGGATGGATAAGGGGGAAATGGGAAACAGCAACAGGGGAAGGGAAAATTGAAAAAGGTGAAAGACATAAATATATAACAGTAAAAGTGGGGAGGAAAAATTAGTTATTTATGTTTCTCACTCTTTATAAAAAATAAATTACAATAAAAATAAAAATCAATTAAAGAAAACTGAATCCTAATTTCGAGCTACGACCCGTATATTATGTCCACTATTTAATAAACTCAGTTTCCAAGTCTTATTTACTAAATTAAGCAAATAATAATAAAGAAAATTAATATCAAAATTATTATTATCTAACAAAGGGCGTGAGTGTTCTAGAAGAAAAGTGAGGGTATGGGAATCTTAGGCGTTAGTTAACTGCCCTGTGTTGGTTTTTTCCTTTTCTGTTGCTGCGTTTGTTTGATGGGTTTGGCCATTCCATAAAAGTATAATATATGAGCAACAGCAACTTGATTTTTATTAAAAATAGGGGCCAATGGATTGCTAACAGGTCATGGATAGTAAGGGGGTGTCAAAATCAGGTGGGACAGTGGTATGAGATAAGGGGAGATTACAGCGTACGCAGTTTGCCTATATACAAGTATTATTTTATTCTATTATACTACCACTATTTTTTGTGATAACGTTTGTATTTATTTATTAAAATAAGTTGCAAATTGGTGCTGATTCGTGAGACTTTATCCGTTAAAAAAAGTGAGTCCAGAGAGAGAGAGAGAGAGAGAGAGATGACAGCATTCAATGTTTTACACGGCAGCATCGAAATATCATATCATTCTTTCTCAATAATTTCTTTCCCTTCCCTTAATCCTATATATTGCATTACATATGTGACATTGTTACTAGCTGATTCGTATCGTGTCATGTCGTGTCGGGTTAGATTTTTAAATAGTTGAAACACCTAATCCTAATTCGACCCATTTATTAAACGTGTCAGGTTTGTGTTAACTCGTATGATTTGAGTGTTAGGTTTGTGGCGAATTCAGATTGAATTAGCGCATCGTGTTAATTTTTGTCAGTTTTACTTTGTTCAATATGTGAAGTGGGATGGGTTTTTATTTGAACTTCCAGAATGTATATGCTAGTAAATTATAAAATTAATATAATGAATTTATATATATGGGATTATAAAATGTATTTTTTTATAAAAATAATAAATTAATAATTAGTATATTATAAATGGATTATCGTGTCAAGTTCGTGTTGAAAACCTCAACTCTAACCCGACCTGTTTATTAAACGTGTCGGGTTCGTGTTGACCCGTATACTTAATTGGGTCAAAAACCTTGATCCAAACTCGTTTATTTCGTGTCGGGTTAGCGTGTTTAGTCAGTTTTTGCCAACTCTAGTCCAGATGGACCTTTTTTATGAAACCTTAGAAACTGGAAGACTTATTTGAATTGAATTGCTCGTTCTGTAAAGATCTAAACATGGATTAGAAAAGGTGAAAGGGACAAGTTGGAATAAAGAGGTTGGAAATTCGAGAAAGCCGGCCTAGGAAGCTAAAAACATGTCAAAAATCGTGTATTTGTGTTCCTTCCCAGCCGGAAACTGTCAAGCAGTGATATTACTGTTGGATAGCGCGGTCGTAAACTGGTTGTTTTGACAACTTTTGGACTACGAGTAAGACAAACAAGAAAAGCAGAAAACAAAGATCGAGATAGGAGATTTGTTAACCCAGTTCGGACTTCAACTGTCCTACTTTGGGGGATATCAATCCAGGATCTTCTACTAGACAATACTAGACTCAAGAAACAATAACCTTTCTCAACTTGACTCTCCTTACACTAGACTTAACTAGCAAGAACTATGATCAAATTCTCGTAGTTCGAATCACAGTGAGACAACCACTCAAGCCAATCGAGAGTACAAAGTTCTTAATCCAGACTAAGAGTTATCTAGCCCCAAATCCTAGAAATTCAACTATACTTAACAATGACTCATCAAACCAAAAACAAATCTCAACAAAATACCTTGTTGAACACAATAGCTATCATGTAGTCAGAACTACAGAAGAATGACGGCAGATTATCAACAGAATCTTGAACAATCTTCGAGCGATCTTGATCTTCAATCTTAGAGACTATCGAACATGCAACAAACGTGTAAAGCCCTCAAAAGAATAATCTGATCTCTCAAAACGATTTCAGTACTTTACAACTCTCAATGCACAAAAGTGAATTCTCTCTATATCAATCATAATCACTCAACCAAGGATATATGTATATATATATAGAGAGAAAAGAAATGATCGAAACAGCTAAAAATCATTCTGGAATACTCCACCAGAATAACCGTCAATAACTGTCACAAGATTATGAAATCTGGAACTATGATTCTTCGTAGTCATGTTACAGTCCAAATATCTTGTAAACAACTCAGACAAACTAGTTAGTAGCATAAGTTCTCTAAACTCAACAAACTCCCCCTTTGTCTGAGAGTGTTTTAACAGAACCAATTGCTGGACATGCAGCATACAAAGTTGAATGTAGATAGTAAAGAAATAAGTATTCAATTTAAGCATAGGCATAACAATAAGAAAATTTTAAACAAGTAAACCGATTGTTATGCAGAAAAAATATGAAGTCAAAAACATCATTCAGATAGAGTATAATCCTGAAAGGTTCATCAAAACCAATAGTTCAAAGTACATCATTCCAAAACATATCAAAATATCATCAGAAAGATATTAAGCACAGATCAAGAATTATACCTCCCCCTTAATTGAGACAATTCCTGCATTACTCCCCCTCTTTTGGTAAAATACTTCAGACAAAGAAGAGAGGTCTGGGCAAAGTCTAGCAAACTAATCATCATCTTCAGAACAATCATCGGTAGTTGGTGGGATATTCTGACTACCAAAGGACGCTCCATAACAACTGACCGAATTTGATCAACCAGAGCAGCTCCTTCCAATGGAGGTCCATCCTTGAAGTCATTATGGAGAGTAGCAATAGAATTGCTCGGCAAATGTGACTTGATAGGAATGCATTCATCTTTATCAAGGGGAGCTAATTTAAACTTCTTCAACAACAATGTAATGAGACCAGGGTAAGGAAGCTTTTTACCATCTCCAAGTTTCCCGAAAGTGTATCCTGTCATCTTGTTTAAAACCAGTCATCCAAGGTTAAGAAGATTTGGATACTTATCTATAGAGAACATTACATTTCCCACGCTGGAAGTGACTTGAGAATTGTTAGTAGTGGGCAGAATATTTGTAAAAGCAAGCTCATAGAGACAATAAAACTTTAAAGCTAGATATGATGGACTGCATAAGTTACGGCCAAATTATCAACAGAATCTTGAACAATCTTCGAGCGATCTTGATCTTCAATCTTAGAGACTATCGAACATGCAATAGATGTGTAAAGCCCTCAAAAGAATAATCTGATCTCTCAAAACGATTTCAGTACTTTACAACTCTCAATGCACAAAAGTGAATTCTCTCTATATCAATCATAATCACTCAACCAAGGATATATGTATATATATAGAGAAAAGAAATGATCGAAATAGCTAAAAACCATTCTGGAATACTCCACCAGAATAACCGTCAATAACTGTCACAAGATTATGAAATCTGGAACTATGATTCTTCGTAGTCATGTTGTAGTCCAAACATCCTGTAAACAACTCAGACAAACTAGTTAGTAGCATAAGTTCTCTAAACTCAACAATTACTATTAGTGAGTATTCATGGGATTCACATCCCCTCACCACCATTTTGTCTACTTTAATGGCACTTTCTTCATTTAAATAATAAATTAATATCATACTATATTAAATAACAAAAATACTCCATATAATAAAAATGTATTATATTCTTTTTTTCTTAAGAAAATATTCGTAACATTGATTAAACTTATAATACAATTTCAAACTACCTATGTACCCAAAAACAGGATCAAGCCTTATGTAGTTTATCTGATTAAGTACAAAATTCCAATAAACAAAATCAAACACAAGGCAAATTAACAGTTTAACAACAAACCAACCACAAGCACAAAAAAGTACAACAATTTGCGCCAAACAATAATGAATACAAACAAAGTGCATACTACTATATATGGTGTGCCCATCCCAACGCTGATAACTTTTAGGTCGAAACACCAAAATCCTGCAAAAGCAAAGAAACATATAATCGGATAGCATTCCAAGACGCGTGATATAATGTAAGTGTTGATATCGAAACACCAACTGTAGCAACTCAAAGAGTGCTGAAACCCCAATTCAAACAACATCCAACCAAAACACAACTTCATTCGTCAAACCATTAATACCTATGCCAATCCCGTTTTCAAAGAACAACCAAAACCCCAAGAAATAAGAAAGTCCTCCAGACTGACCGAACTTAGCCCACAGTTGAAACAATGAGGACAACAAGAAGAAAATTAGAACATCCACACAAGTCAAAGCGCAATCACAATAGATCTGTCCTCCAACGGAAAAAACCTCACTAGAATGAGATTGGTAACAAGATTATGTACCAAAATGTCTTACGATTAAAAGCATCCAAGGAAAAGGTTGATTCCCTAATCAGATCGACCACTTCAAACGTCATTGCCAAAGCTAGCCAAGAGCAAGAATTGAAAAAAAAAAAAAAGAAA
>MAYD01651671.1:0-10698 GCA_001909325.1 Ruellia speciosa
TTGAAAATATACATTAATACGAATCTAACAAGACTCCACATGACTATATTTTTTCTTAAGTATAGGTCACAAATGATAGTCAAACTAAAGTGTGTGAATAGTGTAAAAGTGAAATTGTTACAATTAAAAAAATACGGAAGTATATCTGAAGAGGTTACTAGCTCAATTTCCAAATCAGCAAAATGAAGTCCCAAAAAATCACAATCTCCCAGTATCCCCAAGGGACCAAAAAAATAAAAAAGGTGTTTGAGGTTGGGGAATGACATCATTTATATGATCTATCCCATAGGTATTTGGGACCTTCCATATTCCGTTATGACAACATATCCATCCTCCGTCACAGAGTCAGTGGGTCAACTCGTTGGCCACTGCTACGACTCTTCTTAGCACAACAAATCTGTGGACACCAGCAACAATTTGCTCTATTGGGGCTGCTCACAGTACTGCTAGCTATCCAAGAATTAATCGGGGGTGCTAGGTTTCAATTGCTTTTACCAATCCTTCAATCGTCGGATATGGCAGTCCACAATAAGGAAACGGTGGCGACGATTGTGTGGATGATGTTCTTTCTCTGCTGTCGCGGCCTCAGATTCGACGCCCAGAGTGGCGAGTTCAAGATTCTTCAAGTGGCGGATATGCACTACGCCGACGGGAGGACGACCCCTTGCTTGGATGTGTTCCAGAAACAGAGGCCCTCCTGCTCCGATCTCAACACCACCGCCTTCGTCCGCCGCCTTATCGTCGCCGAGAAACCCGACCTCATCGTTTTCACCGGTCGGTAATTTTATCCTTCCCCTGCTGCTAAAAACCCTAACCCTAATTAATTTAACCCATTGGTTTGAAATCGTGGTTTGTTTTGCTGCAATTGAGTGAAGCAATCAACCAATTTAGGTTTCCAAATTAGCAATTCCAAACATCTTTGTCGATTTTCTGATGCAGGGGACAATATTTTCGGATTGGATGCTACCGACGCCGTGACGTCATTGAATGCTGCCTTTGCTCCAGCAATATCCTCAAACATACCATGGGCAGCTGTTCTTGGAAATCATGACCAACAATCCACCTTGTCCAGGGAGGGTGTGATGAAACACATTGTCACCATGAACAACACTCTGTCTCAGCTCAATCCATCCGAACCTCGTGACATTGATGGATATGGTAATTACAATCTACAAGTCTACGGCGCTCAAGGGTCTAATCTTGCAAACAAATCGGTTCTCAATTTATACTTCCTGGACAGCGGTGATTACTCAAAGGTTCCTAGCATTAAAGGGTACGACTGGATCAAACCGTCTCAGCAGCTTTGGTTCCGGCAGACTTCCTCTAAGCTTCAGGTAGTTAAGACAAGCTTGAATTTTTCTAGATTGCAATGTTCAAATCACCCAAATTGCTGTTATCCTGTTTCAGACAAGTTACATGAACAACCCAGAGCCACAGAAGGGTCCGGCTCCAGGGCTCGTGTATTTCCACATTCCATTGCCCGAATATGCCAGCTTCGACTCATCAAACTTCACTGGTGTGAAGCAAGAAGCAGATGGCAATGGGATCAGCTCTCCATCGGTGAACTCTGGCTTTTTCACAACCGTGGTGAAAGCCGGGGATGTGAAGGCTGTGTTCACGGGGCATGATCACCTCAATGACTTTTGTGGCGAGCTAACAGGCATAAATCTGTGTTATGCTGGAGGGTTCGGGTATCATGCTTATGGGAAGGCTGGATGGGCGAGGAGGGCGAGGGTGGTGGTGGCATCCATGGAGAAAACGGGTAACGGATCATGGGGGGCAGTGGAGTCTATCAAAACATGGAAACGCCTAGACGATGATCACCTCAGTAGTATTGATAGTCAGGTGCTCTGGAGTGTATCAGGGAAAGAGAGTGCTTCTAGCAATATCACCAATGCCACCACCTCTTATTGTAATCATAAAATCAGGGATTTAACTCCTGCACTTCTTTTCTTCATATTACTGTTATTATTGTAGATCAATTAGTATTACAATTTACAATCTAAGTACTATATTACTTCCTCCGTATTTAATTACTCGTTACACTTCACTTTTTCACGCATTTTAAGGAGGATCATTTTTTCCAAAAATACCCTTGGCCCCACAACATAATAACAACCACACCACACACACAAAAAATCAAACAGTGGGGCCCATTCCAAAAATACCCTTTATTTTACCCCAAAAATTTACCCAAAAAGGAAAGTGTAACAACTAAAAAAAACACCCAAAAAGGAAAACGTAACGAGTATTAGAATACGGAGGAAGTATATTGTGGAGGAATAAGTCAAAAAGTTGTTACATACTATATAAAACTGTTTGGTCTTTCTTTTTTCTTTTTATCAACCGTGTTAAGTTGTATTCAGTTGCTTTGAAGTTGCATTTTGAATTGGTATGTATCAGGGGACAAAATTATTAGAAAATTATAAAATTTTGAGAGGACGAAATTAAATTAATTAATAAAAAATATAAAATAAAATTATGTGCTATATAAGTTCTTGAAAATTCCAAGTCAGCCTATGTCGTCCCCCTGCATGTAATTATATTCTACCGTCACAATCTTAACGCGCTCCTTTCTTGACATGCAGGTTGCTTCCACGTCAAAGCATTCCCACCAGACACTCTGTCATTGTCAATTCGCTGGGCCCCGGTGACGACCACTCCTTCCCTCTTGAATCGTCAACAGTTTGTGCATGAACCACGACGACGACCAGGACCCATTGCCCCAATTTCCTCTAGAACGTCACTAATTTCGTCGAACATTTCCAAAACGCAAAAACTGGGGTCGCGCGCTACTGCTTTGCAACTATATAAATTGGGGCTTGGGATCAGTTGTTTTCCGCAATCCTTCTATTGGCGGTGGATATGGCGGTTCAGAAGATGGCAACGCTGGCGGCGATTGTGTGGATGATGCTCTTTCTCTGCTGCCGCGGCTTGAGATTCGACGGCCAGAGGGGGGAGTTCAAGATTCTTCAAGTTGCGGATATGCACTACGCCGACGGGAGGACGACCTCTTGCCGCGATGTGCTCCCGCAGCAGATGCCCTCCTGCTCCGATCTCAACACCACCGCCTTCCTCCGCCGTCTCATCCTCGACGAGAAACCTGACCTCATCGTTTTCACCGGTCGGTAATTATGTTTATCTTTATCCTCCTTGCTGCCAAAATCCCTGACCCTAATTAACCATGATCAGCCAATTTGAGATCTGTTTGGCAACTACTGCTGAAAGTTTTCTAAAAATAATTTTTTTAAGCCCAATATTCAATAAAATAATTTAAATATTAGTTGTTTTAAACGGTAATTACTAAACACCCCTCTTGATAATGCAGGGGACAATATTTACGGGGATGCTACCAACGCCACGACGTCCTTGAATGCCGCCTTTTCTCCAGCAATATCATCTGGCATACCATGGGCAGCTGTTCTTGGAAATCATGATCAAGAATCCACCTTATCCCGGGAAGGTGTGATGAAACACATTGTCACCATGAAGAACACACTGTCTCGGCTAAATCCATCCGAACCGCGCGACGTTGATGGATATGGTAATTACAATCTGGAAGTCTATGGTGCTGAAGGCTCTAGTTTCGCGAATAAATCAGTTCTCAATTTATATTTACTGGACAGCGGAGACTACTCAAAGGTTACCGGCCTCAATGGGTACAACTACGATTGGATCAAACCGTCTCAGCTGCTTTGGTTCCAGCAGACTTCCGATGACCTTCAGGTGGTTAAAACAGGCGCGAAATTTTCTAAATTGTTGTGATTTAATTAAATGATAAAAATTGAATGGGGTCTCAATTTGAACTTTTCTACGTTGTAGTGACTTAATTTAATATTCTGATATGATTAATTTTATTGTTGTTTTGTTGCAGAGGAGTTACATGAGCAACCAAGAGCCCCAGAAGGGTTCAGCTCCGGGGCTCGTGTATTTCCACATTCCATTGCCTGAATATGCAGACGTGGACTCTACAAACATGACCGGGGTGAAGCTAGAGCCGGCTGGAAATGGGATCAGCTCTGCTTCGGTGAATTCTGGGTTTTTTGCAGCAATGATGAATGCAGGGAATGTGAAGGCTTTGTTCACAGGACATGATCACCTCAACGACTTTTGTGGCAAGTTAATGGGTATTAACCTTTGCTATGCTGGAGGGTTCGGGTATCATGCTTATGGGAAGGCTGGATGGGCGAGGAGGGCAAGGGTGGTGGTTGCGTCCATGGAGAAAACGAGTAACGGATCGTGGGGAGCAGTGGAGTCTATCAAAACATGGAAACGCCTAGACGATGAACGCCTCAGTACCATTGATAGTCAGGTGCTGTGGAGCAAGAGCTAGACTATAAACAAAACTAGTATAGGATCTTGTTCTAAAATATGTTAAATTAAGTATTTAAATGAATAATATGATGGGATTTATTGCATGTTATTTTGTAACTGTATTGCCAAGTGGTAAAACAGCCGAGAGATGTTTTTGTAACTGTATTTGCACTGATTTTTATGCCATTTAGAGAAGTATACAGTGGTATTGTTAACAAAATTTTCCTGCAAACCGAATCAGCTAATAGCTAAGAACATTGAGAAGAGAAGCTCTAGTTTGGACTAAACTTCTGAATAAGGCTTCTAGTCCATCTTCGAGTTCTAGGATGAACATTTCGGATGCATTCAGCTGCTTCAATGTACTTTGCAACTTGTGGATGTCCAATGAGCACAAATCCGCTATCTTCTTCAGACTGCGGACCGCCCGCGCTTTGTCTGGATCACGAACTTTGAAAGCATAGACCATATTACTTGGCCTGATCTTTCATTTTTCCCAGACAGGACAGAATACAGATTTCAAGACTGACATATCAATAGCCTCGGCTTCTTTCAGCATGGTCCTCTTGCTTTTAGATCAGAGTCATTATCAACAAGTGATGTCTAAATTTGTTTGCAGCTCTTCAAATTCTTGCTGCACATTTTACTGATCTTCTATCTTGAGTCTGTGTAGGCGTTGAAATCAGTTGCTCTGGCTTTTTCGCCTTTATTTCTCCCGATGGAGGACTTGAGATCTTGAACAGATTCGTTGGTTAAACATACGATTTCTCTGGAAAACCCACAAAGATCCACTAGCTTGAGAGATCCCTCGAGCAGCTCGTTTATCCAATTTTGGCCATGGTGGTGGGAGAGGGCCTGTTGGATTGAAGGCATCTGAATCAAGCTATTGATACCCTCATGTAAATCTTTTAGGGGCAGCCAATTTTGTGCATACAGAAGCGGCTGAAATCGACGTGGCCTGCGAGGACTTTAACCTGCACAAACTCTCTTCAACGCATTCCAATACTGGATGAGATTGAGATGGGAAACTGTTGGATCCAACATGGAATTTAGCCATTGTTTCTGTTCAAAAACTTTGTCAAAACTAATATATGGTGTTGGGGAAAAGTTGAATGCTTGAACATAGTCTTCTCTTTGGTGTGTATATATTCATTCCAAAGCGAGGCAGATCAAGAAACACAAGGAATATATTCCCCAACATTATCTGAAAATTACAACATAACATCCATGTCCCCCGGATCTTGAACAATTGAAGAATTGAAAAACAGACAATTCTGAAACACGAGGAATCTTGACAGCCATGACTATTTGATGAAAAAACTGGTAAATAGAAAATAAAGTGAAAGGGGTTTTAATTTTCTGAATAAATGTTAACATCAAGTATGTGTCTTCCTCTAACGTAAAAATCGAAGGAAATATTTGTGGATAACATATTTCGAACATGTAGAGCCAAATCAGGAGAGAAGTTATATCCATGGCGTCCATATCAAAATTTTCCCAACTCTCAATTGCCCATACAGACTTCTGAAAAATATCATCGAAATCCATGGCTTCCACATTTGCAAATCCTCTGCTTTCCTCGTACTTTTTGGGCACGCGGATTATTTCTCCTCCCACGCCCAAAACAGCGCCGAGAAGATTCGTTCCTCCACTATCGGTTCTTGACGACAAGAACACCAAAAATTCAAGGAACATCTCGAATCACGCTATTTTATCTGCTTTACTGTTCTATTCAATCACGCCGCACGCGTTCGCGTTGGATAATGCTCCGCCGCTGCCACCGCCGGCGGGGGCTCCGGCTGCGGAGGTGATTGAATTTGAGGCGCAAGAGACCAACACTTCATCGCCGTTTGGCCAAAACCTAATCTTGAATGCTCCCCAGCCTCAACCCCAGCCTGACTCCGATCTTCCCGACGGGTACCAATGGCGTTACAGTGAATTCCTGAATGCGGTGAAGAAGGGTAAGGTTGAGAGAGTGAGGTTCAGCAAAGACGGAAGTGCCCTTCAGCTGACCGCCGTGGATGGGCGCAGGGCAAACGTGATTGTCCCCAACGACCCGGATTTGATCGACATATTGGCGATGAACGGCGTCGATATATCAGTCGCAGAGGGCGATGCTGGAAATGGGCTCTTCAGTTTCATAGGGAATTTGCTGTTTCCATTTCTTGCTTTTGCAGGGTTGTTTCTTCTGTTCAGGCGGGCTCAGGGCGGGCCTGGGGGACCCGGAGGCCTCGGTGGGCCGATGGATTTTGGCAGGTCCAAGTCCAAGTTTCAGGAGGTGCCTGAAACTGGTATCTCATTTGCTGATGTAGCAGGGGCTGATCAGGCAAAATTGGAGTTACAAGAAGTGGTTGATTTCTTGAAGAACCCTGATAAGTACACTGCATTGGGTGCGAAAATCCCGAAAGGCTGTCTATTGGTCGGTCCGCCTGGCACGGGGAAGACTCTTCTGGCGAGGGCGGTGGCCGGGGAAGCAGGGGTGCCATTCTTTTCTTGTGCAGCTTCAGAGTTTGTAGAGCTGTTTGTGGGCGTTGGGGCTTCAAGAGTGAGGGATTTGTTCGATAAGGCCAAGGCTAAAGCTCCATGTATAGTGTTCATTGATGAAATAGATGCTGTCGGGAGGCAGAGAGGGGCGGGGCTTGGTGGCGGGAACGATGAGAGGGAGCAAACCATCAATCAGCTATTGACGGAAATGGATGGATTTTTGGGGAATTCTGGCGTTATAGTTTTGGGGGCGACGAATAGACCGGATGTCCTTGATGCAGCACTGCTGAGGCCGGGGAGGTTCGATAGGCAGGTTACCGTGGACAGGCCTGATGTCTCTGGTCGAGTCAAGATTCTTCAGGTTTGTAAACTCTCCTTCAATTTAGCCGTTGAGATAATTTTAGTTCTAGTAAATTTTACAGTGTGCTTTTTAACTATTTAGGATCTTTGTGGGCTTATTGCATTTGTATAATTGTACTGTACCAAGTATGTGCCAGGTGCATTCCAGGGGTAAGGCACTGGCAAAGGATGTCGATTTTGAGAAGATTGCCAGGCGAACACCAGGTTTCACTGGTGCAGATTTGCAAAACCTGATGAACGAGGCAGCCATCCTTGCAGCAAGGCGTGACCTCAAGGAAATTAGCAAAGATGAGATATCCGATGCCCTAGAAAGAATTATTGCTGGACCGGAGAAGAAGAATGCTGTTGTCTCGGATGAAAAGAAGAGGCTGGTTGCTTATCATGGTGTGATATAAAATGGGAAATGTTCTGACTTGTGTGTTTGCCTTTCTTTGTCCTTGCCATTGTTGTTGGTTGTGTAGCTGCTGAGTGTGAGTTTTGCTGCAGAGGCCGGACATGCACTAGTTGGTGCCTTGATGCCGGAGTATGATCCAGTTGCCAAGATCTCAATCATTCCCCGTGGCCAAGCTGGTGGGCTAACCTTTTTCGCTCCAAGTGAGGAGAGGCTTGAGTCGGGGTTGTATAGTCGAAGCTACCTGGAAAACCAAATGGCTGTAGCTCTTGGTGGAAGGCAAATTTTCACTTTGTTTTCTATGATATGGTTAATGACCAACTCACCCTTGGTATTGTCACAAACTGAGAATCGCATTTTTCTACTTCCCATTTTCAACAATGTAGGGTTGCTGAAGAGGTTATATTCGGAGAGGACAATGTGACAACAGGTGCATCCAACGACTTTATGCAAGTCTCAAGGGTTGCAAGACAGATGGTCGAGAGATTTGGGTTTAGCAAAAAGATTGGCCAAGTAGCCATCGGTGGACCAGGTGGAAATCCCTTTCTAGGCCAGCAGGTACATTCTTTGGTTCTTCCAACTCTTATCCCTTTCACCCCTCTTTAAACGAAGAATCGGGTTTTTATTCTTCTGTCGTTGCATCATCAATATCTGTAATAACCTGCAGATGTCAAGCCAGAAAGATTATTCAATGGCAACAGCAGATGTGGTGGATTCAGAAGTGAGGGAGCTTGTGGAAACAGCATACTGTAGGGCCAAGCAGATAATCACAACACACATTGACATTCTGCACAAGCTTTCCCAGTTACTTATAGAGAAAGAAACAGTTGATGGCGAAGAGTTTATGAGCCTTTTCATTGATGGAAAGGCTGAATTGTATGTTGCCTAAAAAACCTCTGCAAACACCAAATGTACAACAATCTTGAGATAATTCATACATATAAATATTATCCAACAGAGTACATGTTTATGACTGACCACAATTCAAACACCACCATCCTACTCGAGTGAATACAACATGTACCTTTTCTCCCCTCTATCATGGTGATACAATTTTGAACCGACTCGCAAACCGAATGATACAGACAAGGAAGACTCTGCATGAGGTGATTACAACCGAATTTGATAGAGCACAGTCTGCTTAGCAAAATAATTATAATAATAACACAGAGGGTGTTGTTTTTTATCCTTTCCCACCTCGTTGCTTCTTTTCTTCTAGGGCGGCAGCCTCATTCAACATGTCAGCTGCGTCCTTGTGCATGTCAAGCTTGGCAAGGGCCACAGCTTGCATGTAAAAGGCTGTGGACCATTCGGGGTAGATACATTGAGCTTGCATTGCATCCCGAAGAGCAGCATCTGGCTGATCACACATCAGATAGCAGAGGCTCCGTCGTGCATGAACAGTTGGGGAAATCATGGTGCCCACATCTATGAACTGCATAAGTAAACGAAATACACAATTTTGGTCATCCCAACTCCCTGAACATTGTAGGGGTTGCTTTTGTCCCCAAAATCTCCTTATTCCTATGTTTCAACTTTCAACCAATTCACACCCGCCATGTATGTTAGTTGAAGTCTCCACTGGAACATGAAGCAATTAATCAATGCACAGAGAGATCTCACGTACAGATGATCTAGCCACATTTTGGTCAATTTTCCCCATTTTAATTGGAGTAAGAACCTTTTGTTACAAGGGCACCAAACTTTTATAGTGGCTACCAGCCGAATAGCAAGAGGGCCTTGTGCTAAATTCATAGAAAGAACTAAATGTAGACTTTATAGAGATCGGAAGTTACATCAGATATTAAGCATGCACAAAAAACCTTACGAGGGTCAATACAAGTAGGTAACTGCCAAACACATGCTTCAAGGTTTTGTCCCGGGAATTAGGAGGTTCAGATAAATGCAAAGACGCTCAAGTACTTAAGAACACACAGACATGACTGAGGATGCATTTCTTGTACATCTCATAATTTTTAATCTCATGGGCTACTTGCTCGGGTTTCTGGCTTGAGTAGACATATTAGGCCTTCCTATTCTTAGATTTGGATGAGCTGTAGTATCATTTCTGGTACTCTAATTATTATGTATTATTCCAGTCCTAATACATACCGGGCGCCCCCTTCAGTGCTTTTGTCTTAAAAAAAGAGCACTTCTATGACTTCCCAAGAAAGTAAAAGAGGAAATACAGAAACATAAATCACAGTACCTGAGAATAGCAGTCTATAGCAGTTTTGAAATCTTTGTCACGGAATGCCAAGTCACCTCTTTTCCTTGCATCCAACATATCTCTCATTTGTTGAGTCCATTCTTGGAAAGATAACTATTTTGCACCCACATCAGTACTACAGGATAGGTATAGAACTATAGAAGTTGAGATCACGGCAGCAACTTTAGCTACAAAATTTACCTCGTTGGATCCTTCATCATCTTTGTAATGTTGCATCACCAAAAACTGATGAATAGCAGTGAGGTCCATGCGCGAGCAAGCATCACCCATTGGAGAGAGTGGATGTGGTGGCGTCGAGGGAGCTTCTTCATGCTTTGGAATTCCCAACATCACATAAGAAGGGACCTGCAATCAGGAATATATTTTGTCATCTTCATTAGCAGTATCCAGGCAACTGAAAACAAGTGAAACCACACAATATCAGTCAGCATTTCACCAGCCTATATTCAGCTACATGATAAACTTAAGCATCATCTGAAATTCAGGGGTAGGCCAGGAATAGATTATGTGGTTATTCCAATTTCATTTATAGATCAAATAAAGAAATGATCACCATGTTTACCATTTTGAAAATGTGAAAATCATGTATATGTGCAAAAAAATATGGATACTGTAAAAAAAATGCATATATATATATATATGATTGTCATCAATATTTTTCCATGGTAGATAACCAAACCCATAACGCTTTTGAAATAATACTCAAAAAATCACGAGGGGGAACCAAACGACTCTAGGATAAATTAATTGGGTGACATTAAATGGTGCAGCTAATATAATTACATTCCTTTTATTTACATGTAAGAAAATTAGAACAAACAGTTACAGGTACACTTTTTCGTGTGACACCTTGACACAATGCCACCTAGGCCTGCTATTCAAAGTATATTAATATTTTTTTTTATTTTTTTTTTTTGCCAAT
>MAYD01653136.1:0-11647 GCA_001909325.1 Ruellia speciosa
ATGAAAACCCTCAACTTAAATATATATAAAAACACAAGACAGAATTGCAGATCACCTGATATAGGTTGCTTGGATTTCTTGGAGCGGCGTTTCTTTTTCTTATCCTTGAAAACGTTTTCAACAAAAGTTTCCTCAGTACGAGTCGAATCCCTCCCCGATTCAAGAACCAAAACCCCCATAATTTCCCAAAATCACAAACAAAACATATTTTTTTTCCAAAAAAAAGGGAAAAAATTAGATGAAACAGAAACAGAAATCAAATAGAAACGGGATCTTCCGCTTTCCCCAAAAAAAAAAAAATAAACGGAAGAACCCTGGAGAAAATCAAAGATATAGCAAAAGGGTGAGAGCAGGGTAAGAATTGAGGAGGAATTAGAGTATATATAGTGGAAATGTATGATATACGTGTAGGTGTACGTGTACACGTATTTATGAAGAAGGGAAGGGAAGGATTGGACGATGCGCGATGGGCGATGGGGAAGCTCAAGAGATAGACGCAATAATTGGTCGGCGCCGACTTTTTATTTTATTTGTTTTTACAACTATAATTTTTGTATTTATTTGTTTTGTACGGTTTGCTCACCTCATTTTATTTCCATATTGTAATTTTCTTTTTAATTAAGAATTTTACATAAATTTGCACGAATCACTTTTTTTCCGAATTTTTATAAAGATTAATTTTATTAATTTTAAAGTTTCAGTTTGCATTATTTTTCTAGCATTCAAATGAATTTTATATCACAAAGTATACCGTAGCTGATTATATGCTGGAAAACTTGTCTATTAAGATTTGTTGGACATGAGCTAAGCCAAACATCATTGAAAAAACAAATAATTATAAACATCTTTAATAATTTTAAAGACAAAGATTTACCAATGGATAATGCATAATCTAGTATTTGATCAATTCCAATGCGAAATGAATAATGCATAATCTATTATTAGGTATTAACCTAATGCAGAAATAAGTAATGGAGTAAAATTAAGAATCTAGTTAGATTTCATTATTTAAACCCTTCAAATATTTAACTTAAAATTCAAATTAAATTCCTAGCCAGGATTGTTCTACTTTAATTAGCATTAGTTTGGTAAAGTGGAATGGTATTAAATAATTGGATTTAAATTCAAACATTTTGTTTGATAAAATTTGAGTTTGCTAATAAATAAATAAGGAAGATGAATCCAATATTTAAATACTATGAATTTAACTCCTATTTCAATTCCGATTATCATATTCAACCAAACGGCCCAAGGTTAATGCATCAACTCATTGGGTCATTCCATGTTTGGTTGCATAAAGAGTTGTAATACATGAGTAGCTTTTGTATACCATAATGGAAGTCTTTCATCGATTCTTTCTAGTGTCCTATGTGTTGTGTTGAGAATTTGGTTGGAGTCTTTCACCAATTCTATCAAGTTTGGCCACGGAATTGTATTTTCTTAACAATTACTCATATTCAATTTGTTACATGTATTAAAAAAAATTAGATTGGGCAACAATTTGTCGAGTTCAGGGAAATATTGCTCTATGTGAAACATATATTTAGAGTTTCATTTCGATTGATCCGACGAAGCGGGTAAGACCACATAATTTGGAGAGTACAAGTGAGAATTATTTGGAGTCCTTGAGATAGAATGCTTGGGATGCAGCTTCATGTTTGTAATCATAGTCACACAAGTTATTAAAATGAATTCATATAACAAAACTTTTAACATACCAAGTTAATGGGGAAAAAGGTGAAGCTTGTTGTTAAGCTGCTTGTTTGATGTGCAAGAGACAAATGGAGTTGAAATTCTTACCAAAGTTAGCAGGGCAGGTCAAGTATACTTTCTTACAGGATTGAATCAGGGAAAGAATCATTCTCTTTCCCACAAAGGCAGCCTTTTCAATGCTTGCTTGCAGTGCAATAATCTTCTTGTGTCTTCCCGGCACCACACTCATTCCTTTGTCTTCCCACCATTTATAACCAACTCTCAAGGCTGTAATTTGTAATAATAACTCTCACATAACACGTATCAACAAATTAATGGAGTGTCCTAAATCTCCTCCTGCTTTCTCAATCCTTTTCCTATTACTGCTATTGTCAGGTACATACTCCCAAAATGCTTGATCATTGCCTTCAGTTGATTAATTAAGACTTAAGAACCATCATGCTTATCATTTTTTTTAAAATTCTGTGCAGGATCGAAGTTGTCAGAATGTGGAAGAACGTTCACCATAGTAAACTACTGCCGGGAAACGGTCTGGCCGGCTGTAATGCCCGGTGATACCTCCGATGCCGGTGGCTCCCCCCTCCGCCCTGGTCAGAGCGTTGTCTTCAATGCCCCCGTTTCATGGAGTGGACGGATATGGGGACGAACAGGGTGCAACTTCGACCGGAATGGCAATGGTTCGTGCCAGACCGGAGACTGCGGCCCAAACCTCAAGTGCGCTGGATCGGGCAAGCCGCCAGCCTCACTGGCAGAGTTCACACTGGCCAACCTTGACTTCTATGATGTCAGCCTTGTTGATGGGTTCAATTTGCCAATGACGGTGCGGCCAATCAATGGCAAGGGGAATTGCAGCACAATAGGGTGCGATGGGGATTTGCGACGAGGCTGCCCGAAGGAGCTGTCAGTGAAAGGCAGCGGCGGGCGAACCGTGGGGTGCAGAAGCGCATGTGATGTGTTTAATACTGACGAGTACTGCTGCCGAGGGGTTTATGGGAATCCGTCCACCTGTAAGCCGACATATTACTCGCAGAAATTCAAGCAGGCTTGCCCAACGGCTTATAGTTACGCGTATGATGATCCGACTAGTATATTCACCTGTTCAGGAACTGACTATATCATCTCCTTCTGCTCATCCAGGTCTGAAAATTATGAATCTTTTCCCTTATATTCTCGCATCCTCTCCTTCGTAGATTTACAACCGATGAAATTTTGCAGGAAGCGACCAGTTTGTACATATCATGATAACAGATTAATGTGTGGTGGATCAATGGGGCTGAGGGGGAAATGGTGGGTGATGATTCTTGCTTTGGTGATCACAAAATATCAGCTCAGCACTTGAAAGCTTTTTACCTGTCGACATTCAGTTAGCATGCTGATACGCATTTATTCGTAGTTAAATTTTTATTGTATAATTGTGGAAATCATTAGCCATCGGATTTCAACCATTATACCATAGAAATTTAACAAACAGGGCTGAGAGAATGCTTATCAGCAGGTTAGCCGGTTCCGCCCGTTGAAGCTTTTGAGAGTTTTAAGGCAGTTTTATGGTTAGTAGTTTGGCCAGCTTTTGGAAACCCTATGTCATAGGAAAGAAGACATTTACTGCAGCAAGTGTAAAGATTTATCACAAACAAATCACCCAAAGATGCCCCTAAATTTCTCAGTTGTGTGCGTTTTTCAATGAATATATATAGAGAACCACAAAATTAATCCCAAAATTTGGAACTCTAATTGCAGCATTATCAGCAAGAGATCAATGTGATTTCTAGAGGTTATAATTTAACAGGTAACAGAATCTACCACTAAATTATCAAAAACTGAGAATAATGATGGTAGAGAGCTAGTCGTCCAGGTTTACCTGCTGGAACTGGTAGCCTTAGCCTTTTTCAAGTTGGCAAGTTCTTCGACGAGCTTCTTCTCTTCCTGGTTCAGATGTTTTGGAATCTCAACCTGCACTTTAACCAACTGGTCGCCTCTCTTGTTTTTCTTGTTTAGGATGGGTACGCCCTTTTTAGCCATGACTAAGGTTGTCCCAGGTTGTGTGCCTGCTGGAATTTTAAGGTCAACCATCCCATCCACTGTTGGTACCTTCATTGTTGTTCCTAGAATGGCATCGGTGTAAGGAACCTTGCATGTGTAGAGGATGTTGGTGTCATCGCGTTTTAGGATAGGATCCGGAAGAACATCGATAATAACAAAAAGGTCTCCGGGAGGGCCACCTCTAATCCCAGAGTTCCCTTCTGAACGCACCCTCAAACGGCTCCCAGAATCCACCCCCGGTGGGACTTTCAAGCTTATAAGCTTTGATTTCCTGACTCGGCCTTCTCCACCACATGTATCGCAAGGGGTAGATTTTTCTCCAGTTCCATTACAAGATGAACATGCCATGACTTGTTGAAAGACACCTAATGGAGTCCTTGCTGATGACACAACTTGCCCTTGACCACCGCATGTGCGACATTTAGATGACTTCGTTCCAGGTTTTGATCCTGATCCATCGCAGGTGTTGCAGCTCTCAAGACGAGATATTTCAATCTCTTTCTCAGTACCAAATACTGCATCTTTGAAATTCAGAACCAGATTATAGACCTGGTCTTCACCTTCCATGGCTCGGCTTCGAGAACCCCTTCCTCCCATGCCCATACCACCCATGCCTCCCATGCCTCCCATCCCTCCAAATAATGATTCAAATATATCGTATGCATTGCCAAAATCCTGCAATTACAGCAGATGTTACGGTACTCGCATTTGGCAGAAACTACGACTAAGGAAACAATATTCATATCTGCTCATTTTATTTTCAAAAGCACAAATACTTACCCCCATTCCCATGCCAGCACCTTTAAGCCCATCCTCTCCATACTGGTCATAAATCGCACGTTTCTCATCGTCTGATAAAACCTGTTACAAAAGTTTTATCAGTACTGTAAATTCCCCGTAAGAAAATCATGTTATGTCTTTTGGACCAGATATTCTACCTCGTAAGCATTACTAATCTCCTTGAACTTTTGTTCTGCTCCAGGTTCTCTGCATTTAAAAACATAATATCATAAATATACGTTTTATTTTAAATGGCTGCTATTGCATTTGATTACACACCAACTTGAAACATAACGCTAAAAAGGTATAGCTTCAAAGAGCTTTCATAGTGTTCTAATCACATTGAAGATTCTGCAGGCTCCTCTGTATATCAGCACATTCATGTGACTCTTTTCACAATGAAAGCTCCCTAAGCGACGCAAAATGACATATTCACGTTGTTTATGTCCATCAATTGAAAATCAGTGAAATGTTTAAAATCAAAATGAAATGAGGATTGAACATTAAACAGCAATAAGACTTACTTGTTCACATCTGGATGATAGCTCCTGGCAAGCTTCCGATATGCTGAAGAAGAATGCTTATTATCAATATGGGATTGTACGGAGAGTGAATACAAGAAAAATTGATACTCCCTCTTATTGTAAATATAAGTCTTTTTAAACTTTTAAGACTTTAGTCAAAATATAAATCCTTTTACAATATTTTTAACCAATATTCCTAAAATGACCCCAACTTACCCTTAATGTAAGTTGGTTGGTTAACTTAGTTGGTAAAAAATTATATTATTAAGGGTAATGCAATAATTTTGTAACTTTCCTAATAAGTGTGCATACTCCTAAAAGTACATATATTAAAAGTAGGATCGAGTATAAGATATCAATAAAAATTGTTGCGTGCAAAAGTTTTTATCCGATGGCAATCAAGAGACAAACATCATCAAATTAGCAGACATACATAACTCATATGTATTAGCAAAAGTTAGATAAAGAAGAAAACTAGTAGAGAATGGAAAAGGATAATTCTAACACTCACCACTTTTGATCTCTGACTTGCTTGCATTTCTAGACACGCCAAGAGCAGAATAATAATCCTACATATGGAAAGTTGGCAGTGAATACAAGACGGAAGAAAACCTGTACTCACTTTTTGACTACAGAAAGAAAGAATGTTGCAGTAAGGCTTCTGAATATTTCTGGGAACCCAGTTTAAATGTGCATCTATTTCTTATTTTGTTTGTTTGTTTGATTGTTTTTCAAATAAATTTTTCCTCTCTAATCCATTAATTTCTTTGATATTATGTTTTTACCAGTACAAAGGCATATACAAAAGGCTGGGTGAGTTGCGGTGAGAGTGGAGTCTATAGTTGTGGGGACTGGGATCAATGTTTTCTTCATGCTAACAGGACAACTATCAATTATAAAAACTATGATTCCACTAAAATGTACTCCTCCATTACGCATTATTTTTCATTCTAGGCTATATTTTCTGTTTTATATTATTTGACATTTTCCATCTCCCAAATACAAAAATGTAGTATATTTCCTATTTTACCCCCTCCCCAAATGATGGTGTGTTAGTTAAATACAAATTTAATTAAATAGTACTAGGGTAATGTGGTACTTTTCAAATCATTCTTAAAAAACGTATGAAGTCCCAAAACGACAATTATTACGAAAAAGAGGGAGTAGTACTTAAAAATGGCCAAAAAAATTCTATGAAATAGAAGAAGCCAACATCAAGTACAAAGTATCTCACTTGCTCTGCTCTAACAACAAAACGAGCTCCTCTTCTATGGCATGAGTTGATGTATGGTACTGAACTGAAAAGCGCACTCAACGATGCCACTGACTTGATCTTGTTTGATGTACTGTGCATAGGAAAATCATAAGATAAATGATAGATAGGATATTAACCACCTTGAAAAAAAATTATACATGCGATAGGAATATCGTAAATATGCATTTGATTCTGCAAAAGAAGAGAATAAGGACAGGAAAGCAAAAGAAAAAGTGGGAAATAAATAATAACAAAATAGCATAAACATGAAGAGATAGGTGGCCTCCCTCCCTAAGAAATTAAAACAAGCACACATGGGTGCACACAACCTCAGCCTAGCACAGGTGGCTGTAAAAAAACAAAGAAGTTATATCATTCGCAACAAAAATGTTTTAGCCATATTCATTTATATATAACTTCTTAACATATGAACCAAAAAGGAAAACAAAGATTGTGGTTTTTTGATAGAGTGAACTCATACCAAAGCTTAACGTGAAGAAGTTGTCAAACAATGGAAGGGAAAATTATAACACTAGTGTACACACATAGACATACCAATGAGGTGCCATGGTGTACAAATACAAAGATAGCAACATTGAGGTGAAAGTGGGCAAAGCAAAATTTCAGAAGAGTCGGCGCCCAGTTCAATGTGTGTGGAAGCAAAGAGTAGCTAATAAATTATGGGAGATGTATCTTTGCTCATAAATATATGGGGTGAACAGAATCAGACAACCAAACAATTATTAATATTAAAAAGATCAAATATCTACATTTAACCAATGTTCAAACCTTGACATGCTGCAAAAGAAGGGTAAAAAATTACAGCAAACGTGAAACATGTATTGTGATGCTAATACCAACAGACGAGGCGAGGAAAGCTTAGGAAATAAATGACCTCCTATATCAACCAAAATAACCAACGTTAAGAAACAGAATATTTGCAAGTATGCAACCGAAGGTAATGCAAGCATGACAAGGCAGTGTTTGTATTGCTATGATAAGAACCACCCCCCCCCCCCAAGCAAAAGGCAACCACATATTTGAATGATGGCTCGAAAATTGCTTACCAGTGTAGAGGTGTGGACAGTTTATTTGTGATAGAAGGTGTTATCATCAGCTGAGGCGGAACTCCCCACCATGTCGTCGGTGTACTTCCACAAGGTATGACTGCCATCAAATCTGCTGCTCACAGAGAAAAAGTAACACGAGAGAGTGTGAATTCCAGAAAAAAGATATCAAAATTGCTGTGACAATTCTGTATAAGACAATAACCTATCCAGTTAATTCAATAAGTTGCATGAATGACACATGAACAACAAAAACTACTTTCATAATGCCAAAGTAAAAGAAGAAAACATCACATGAAGAAGAAATTCATCACAACTCAACTCAAGTACAAATATTATTCACATATAAAGTTGCATAATCTGTTACAGCATGAAGCGCCAACAGAGACAATAATTCCAATTCAGTGAGCCTTTTCTTTATTCCTTCTTTTCCTCAACTTCCAAAACCCAACTTCCTTAAGGCAATAAAGATAATTTTTTTTTCTCAGATGAAGATTAAGATTACAATTTTGCCGTTAAAATCGATAAATTGCAGTCACAAAATCCCGAAATTGTGGGAAATCAAATTGTAGAATTCTCCATTTTCACGGAAACAACCCACTTCTGAAGTTCCCCACCAAACCAAAAAGGAAGAAATTTTCATCCATAGTTGAGATAATTCCTGCTATATCAATGTTGCATTTCAAACTCCGCCTTTATCTTTCACAGTCAGAACACTACAAGTATCAGTTTCGAAGGCAGAAAATAATCAACAATTAAATCACTTACCTTATCGGCCCTTCGCCCTGCAAAAATGGGAAACCTGAGCAGATTGCCGGAGAAAGTTTTAGCCAACACGGAAGATGGAAGAAGCTTGTAGAGAAACAGAGCTCGGCACATCGATGCGAAGCCTATTTTCCCTATTATCAGACGGATCGGGTGATTCGACCCGTACCATATCGGATACGGGTCATGTCAAAATCGGATCTTTTTGGAAAAGCCATGTGAACAAAATTACACGTGGCTTTATTTTATTGGTGAGCATATGTAGCCGCGCGTATGATATACTATCAGCGTATAGTTTTCCTTTTTCTTTTTCTTTTTTTATTCAAATCGGAGAAAGATGGCGAGCGGCGGTGGCGGAAAGGTGTCATTTAAGGTTACGCTTACTTCCGATCCGAAACTTCCTTTTAAAGTGTAAGTGTTTTTTCGATTTTTTTGGTGTTAATTATGTTTTTTCCGATTCAATTTCTGAACGTAAGTATTTTTTGTTTATCAATTGAATTGCAGGTTTAGCGTACCAGAGGCAGCTCCATTCACTGCAGTGCTGAAATTTGCTGCCGAGGAATTCAAAGTGCCCCCTCAAACTAGTGCCATCATCACGAACGGTATTTTTTCTATTTGAAAATTCTGTATTTTGATCTGTTTGGGCATTTAAATTGGATTTGAAAGGAGTTCTTTTAGGCAGAAAGCTTTGAACTTTGATAAGATATGGAAATTGGGCTTTTTTTCATAATCTGGATGTTGTCGCGGGATCTGCTAATTGATTGAATTATGTGGAGATATAATAGGGTTATTGTGAGACTGATCAGAAGAAGGCAAAGATAAAATGGGGCATTCGGGTGCTTCAAGCAACACTTTGTCACCCTTTACATAATTTTAAATACCCAACAACACTTCCTGGGCCATGAGAAGGAAGCAAGACTGCGGAGATCATTCCCAATACTTGCTCTAAAGTATGAAATTAGTGGGGTTGATTAATCACTTGATAAGGCTACCTCCGCAAAGTCTATTAAATAATGCCGGCATCTAGGGCAATAAATTAAAACATGGTTAAACCCGCTAAAGCTCGATCAGAAGCTCATACGCAATTTGTCTTTTCGCTGATCCAAAAACTTAAAGAACTTGGAGAAAACTTTGTAATACCCCTGTTCGGAAAAGAGACGTTCAGGTGATAAATTTTCTATTTGATTTGGGCTTTCAACTTTACATGAAAATGTTGGTATGGCTGCTGATCGAAGTATAATGGCAATGATTGGGTGAAACATATAGGAATTGTAAAGTCTATTTTTTTATTTTGGGATTTATTTACTTGACAAATGCAAGTGAAGTCTGCGAATTGCTGCTTCTGATTTGTCCATTGATTATTGTTTTTGCAGATGGAGTGGGAATTAATCCTCAACAAAGCGCAGGTATGTCAGATTTTGTTCAAGTTACTTAGAATAAGTTTGATCTATTGTAGTTATTTTGTTCGAATATTTTGTTCCTATCAAAGCCCTCCTGCTAGGATGATATTTGTTAACAAGTCCGGTCTTATATTCAAGTAATAGTCCTGTTCTCGTATCACTAAACCAGACCCAATAAACAGGATTTCACTAGTTCTTCAAGTAGCTGTCAGGCATGCTTGGGAATTGAATCAGATGTGTATTTTTGAAGTTTATTACTATACTTTTACATGCAGTATGATGCTGGATTCAAGTATTCTTGCTATAATGCTTAGTAGTTCGCACTTAGCAGATCTGTGATTCTGACAAACATAATTGAATGGATGTCTCAGGTAACGTGTTTCTCAAACATGGCTCTGAGTTGCGATTGATTCCTCGTGACAGAGTTGGTTCTTATTTGGTGTACACTTGAGGTTCATCTGAAGATCTTTTTCTTTTCAATTCTTAGTTAAATTCATGATGTTGGATAAGCATTTTTAGCACAGACTAATGTGTTTGTGCTATCAGAGATTAAATCGAATGTAAGATTGATATAGTCCTCATCCATGCCAATTTAACACCACACGCATTCTTGTTATGTGTGTTCCTGCCCTCATTATTTGGTGAACATTTGCCTAAAAACTACCCTTGAAATAGATGTCAAACCTAATTTGTGATATAAAGGTGTATAATTTTTTGAATCACTAGTAGATCACAGAAGAATTGGGAAAAGTACAAGTTCATTCAAGAATTGTTGGAGTTTACAATAATGGGACAGATAAGCCATTTGAAATGCTCTGTTCTTTAAAGTCCCTCCTCCATGCTGCATCAATCCATTGATTATTTTCATAAAATAGTTATCTATAGTGCTGGCTATTTTGGTCCAGAAAATTGATGATATTAAACTTTACTATTGATAGTATTAAACCATGCTAGGCATATATGTAATCTTGTGGCATTTACTAGGAATTAATTAGGTTTGTAATATTTTATGCACTTTATATTTGTTAGGTCAAATTCTTTGTTTGTTTGGGGTTTAACTGGTTTATTTTCTACTTCAAATAACATTGTTATTGTGGTACTTGTCCTCCTTTATGAGAACTTATTTTTGGCAACAATGGGTTTGGAAAGAGCCACATCTGAACATTAAACAGAAGCATCCTAGTCGCATATGGTTTACTTCATCTTGTTAGGGATAGCAAGTTACAAGCCAGTATATGATTCAATTGATGCAAGATGTACTTCAATCTTGTCCAAATAACCTTTTTTCTGCTCCATTACCGCCATGATTATGCTTTTGTTTAGGCTTGATGTTACAAGCAAATGAATATGTAGGCCGTTGTCATCTTTTACAATCATCATTACCATCATCATGATGATGCAAAACTTCCCCTCAAATTTATTATTAGATTTAGTACCTATAAATATTTGCTATTTGAAAATTATACTACATCCGTATCAGATTAGTAAAATGTCCTAGGGGTGAGTTTCCCATAAGCTTTTCAAAAATTTTCCAGCATAATATGGAAAGTGAACACCAAATGTTGGACAGAAACCCATAAGGAATTCCGTGTGATATGCCACCTGAAGTTCTCTCCAATACAGGCTGGAACATAGAAAGCTTTGATAATTTTGCACAACTTTAAATGACAGCACAAAAGTAACAAAAATAATTTCAATTACCTCACCTTCCTTACATATTACAGTTTAATTTGGATAGGATGCAAGTATAAAGAACCTATTCGGCATCAAAATACTACAAACATATCAACACCATGGATAAGAGGAGCATCAATATTTCCTCGATGGCCTTGGTGATTGTTCTCGTGTTGGTATTTGCTGCCCCGAGGATAGCTTGCCCACGCTTAACTCCACGCCTCATGACAATCCAGCGTTGCTACATCGGCATGTGTGGCCCACTGTGTGCTCATTCTGGACGTTGGTGTCGCATCAACTGTCTCTTGAAGTGTTAACAAAAAAAATATACTTCCTCCGTTTTCAATTACTCGTTACATTTCACTTTTTCACTCATTTTAAGGAGGATCATTTTTTTCAAAAATACCCTTGGCCACACAACATAATAAC